>JABASH010001776.1:0-23831 GCA_019776445.1 Tomocerus maximus | reverse complement strand
CAACTAAAATCTATCGGTAATAGAGTAATTATAATAATAAAAGTAATAATATACAGCTTTTACGCAGAAATATACATACATGCTGGTGGCTCGTATTTTTGCCTACCTACCTACTTATACCTGCTATTTATTATTTGTAGCTACATTACACATACAGGCATACACATATACATATATTTATTATGTAAGTTATGACTAGAGTAAATGGCATTCTGTGACACATAATAATGCTACTAGATGCATTCATTGAAATTTTGCTTTCGATTTTGCTGCTTTACTAAGCAAATGGGGTTAAGGAAGACCAAATCGTTATTTAAATATATGTTTTCAAAAATTAAGTAGCAAAAATTTGTAAATATTTATTTTCAACCCAGTTGTAGTTTCGAAAACTCTCAATAAATTTGCAAATATATGTATTTCATTGACAGTAGTTAGTTAATTTTCAAAAAATATGTTTAAAAACAGCAGAATTTTTGATCTCCAAATAAGGAGCATTAAAGAAAGAAGAAATTGAATCCAAATACATGTTTCTCCGAGTATCCATTACCATGTGGCACAGAACTTACACTTGACACACTATTCAATTGAAACTATATATTATTTGACATATTTACACAATACGCTTTAAATATTCTGTGAGTGGCTAAATTAGAATAAATATAAACTTATAAATTTTATGTAGTAAATTGTGTGGCATCAAAAGATATTGAAAGTATTTATATTCAGCAATTCAAGGCAAGATATGCCAAAATTAATTATTCATTGGCGATAACGTAAGTTACTGAACACTTGGAACCAACACAGGAATTATTTACACGAGTTGTTTCGTCTCTTTGGGAAATAAATAGAAAGTTCCCTTCAGATGAAAATAAATCAGTGTACTGTCTGTAAAATGGAGGTTATATTAATAATGAATATACCTACATATTATATACTTGCTTGCTTAATGTTTAAATTTAAATGAATAAAGTAGATGAGAAGGTAATACTTATATACTATTTAGGCTTCCTTTCCCACTATCATGCTTATTTGTATCATATCGACTAATAAATATTTCTTACTTACGCTCCTATCGTATGACTAAGTACATTAAGTATTAATAGTAGTACAGTAAAGTAAATGTGAAGTAACAACGGCTTATAATTTCCACAGAAAGGTATCTCGGTTGTAACTCTGTATGTAATGTGACGAGGCGGCATAGGCGGGAGGCTAAAGGTGGCTATTTGTGTGGAATTCTGCTGTGTCCTACCAATTGCAAATCAGCTCCAAAAGTATGTGCTAGAAACTAATTAGCATTTAGGGCAACAACAACTGACATGAGAACAGAGACACAGATATATAATTATAACTTTCTCCTAGCGCTGTCGAGTTCCCCAATTAGTAATTACTCTCATAGTATTTATTGTATTAGGCTGCTTATATGTAGTAAATCTAATGGGTTTTGTGTGGGCCAAGGGTTATCTGAGAATGTAGCAGGTTCCCAAAAAAATCAACCCCCTTTGAATCGACTAAATTGTCACACTTATATTTACAGTAGGAAATTCTAATTTCTGGACTCACCAATTAAATTGGAATTAAAGGGAAAAGTTAGATTTTTGTAGCAATAGGTATTAATAGGTAATAATATTTTCCTCTGCATTTACTTACAGCCAAATGGTAACAACGAGACCGTTAGTCTGTCTGGTTGAGGCAATGTTACTACTAATAATTTATGATTGAATATTCGATTTGATTGACCGAATGCAATTTGTTTGGTAAGTACTACACACAGTATGTATGTATTATGTAGCAGAATTAAAATTAGTTATGTACGTATGTTATAATTTACTGTACTTTAGTTAGTTCTTTATATTCTGTGTTCATCTTTGACACGGCTCAGCGACGTCTTCCGAATCGCAGAAAAACGTGATCCACGTCTTGTCGTTTCACTCCATTGTCAATCAGACCCAAAGGTATGTGTGCTCCGCCTAATAAATCATAAAATAAATCCATGTCTTATAAATACGAACTTAAGTCTGATTCATAGCAAGTACTCTAATTATTCCATAAAACTAAACTATAGTTATTTAATCCTATTCTTCAAATCTTGCACATAAACATTAAGTCTAAGGATACTTTCGAAAATCGTGATCTTTACGCTGCATATTATAAAGACGACCAAAAACGTCTAAGAGGTTTTATACTCTCCTTCGTCTGCCTTTCATTCAATTTCCGCTATTTCATGAGAATAAGTCCATTTCACTCGGTTACATCCTTCCGCCGTTATTAAATAGCTATGCGTTAAGTTTGTCCTGTGCCCCTTTCACATTTGAAAATGTACAAATGACTCCAATGTGGGCATGGGACTGTAAATGTCAAATCCTTCGTTTCTAGTATGAATAGTTGGGATAACTATAATTTGATTCTTTAAATTCAGGCAACATGACTTCCTTCAGACTGAAATATAAATTGCTATGATCCTTACTAAATCACATCCTTTTTTGTTTAAAGCAATTTAAATTCGTAACATTACTAGGAAACTGAACAAATGAAATATTTTACTGTAATATATGCTTTTGTATAATTTTCCAGATAGCCCATGCACTATGTAAGTATCATATGTTATCTGCATATCCAATAATAATCATCTCCTATTTTCTAATTTCCTATTTGGGAACATACTAAACTAGAAATGCACTTTACATTTCTCATTCTATTTCAGTTGTACTTCAACTTTTAGCGTTTACATACTGGAGAAGACAATGAGAAATAATTTATGCTGTTGCAGCAATTGATGGAAACCAGACTCCATGTCCAATGTACTTAAATGCTTTCAAATGTATAGATTAACAGAATAGCCAGAGTGGAATCTATATTTTCTGCTTTTCACTTATTGAAATTGCTTCCAAATATTTTCTCAGGCCTTATCAGCACAGTTCGTTAGGTTAAAAAATTTATGAAATAGCAAAATTAACTATTATTACATTAGCATTTAAGAACATTATCTGTAAAATAAATCAAAGCTTACTTTGTCTGTATTGTTCAACGGCTGCTGCATAATTCTCCAAGAATGCACACAATTGGCGGATTTTTGGGTTTTCAATTTCGTCAAGAGCCTCTGGACTGCAGTGTGTTGGGAAGGAGTAGGCCTGCGTTACAGCAAAGGCGGCCAACATGGCGACAATTAAGATTCCCACTGTTGATTTCATTTTGGCTTCTGAAAAACAAAATTTAATAGAATAAAATGCAGTGGCTAGTATTGATTGACTCAAGTAAACGACTAGTGTGGAAGAGTACAAGTGAAAATCCAACTTTCCCTAAAAATACCAACCATAATATTAGTACTGGTGGAGGTGTATTATTTCTTATCTACAGTACAAAGTGAATGAAATGGAACAAAAAATAATCTGAAAATTCGTATTTGGCTTAAGACATGAGATAAGGCTGAGATTATTTAAATGACAAGGGAAATAAAAGGGGCATAGAATGGTAATGGCAATAGACACCAAAACTCATTGTCGGGATATGCAGTGTAAGCAATAAATCAGGACAAACAAAGTGTGTCTTAACTTGACTTATGCCACCAATTCATTACACATTACCTCTGCCTTTCCTTTTTACAGCTACATATTTACTACAATTACTGAGTACATCTGTCAAACTTTTATCTTTAGATTGCTTAATTAACATTTTTCATAGACTCCACTTCCTACGCTAGTTGGCCACCAGGATCGTAGTTAAAAGAACAGGGGTTCAAGAGCCTGAATCCTTCCTGACCTACATAATGAAGAAGATTTCCAAAATTTACTGAAGGTCTATTGTACTCAAATTCCCGAAAGTTAAGTATGTTTTCAAATCTGGGTTAAGTTGTCATTATTTTAATGTTTTACTCACAATTCCTTACTTTGTTATAGTATAATACTTAGAAGTACAGACTCGAGTAACAATAAAATGTATTAAGTTTACATTATTTAAGCATAGTATTGTCAAATATACGGAACCTACTTATTTATACCGTTAAGTAATCCGATCGCCTGAAATCAATTTTACTCAATTTCTCCGTATTCAGTGTTGTTTTGTTTACGAATTTTTATTAGTGACAGTGCGTACTACTTTGCAAATCCTCTGTTGGCTACGCACTTTGTATGAAAGCAATATATTTAGGTATAAGTACAGGTAAACTGTGTTTTATGTAACATCGAAAGATTAAGTAGGCCGTCAGTGAATCTAAATTACATGCACAGTGCAACAAAGTATATTAGTCTCTGCATTAGATTAAAGTTCTCTTGCCGTTCTATTTGTTAAATTAAGATAAGGTTTATTGCGAGCAATCGGACAAGGAGCCGTCGTGAGACAAAGTAAAGCAGGGAAAATGTATCAGTTATGGCCTGTTACTGTCTTTCAACGACACAGAGTAGTCTTCAAAGGGAAAACAAGGAAGAAAGCACTAATGCATGTGCGAGGTTGAAATAAAAACAAAAAGGTTGCTTGAAATGAACCAGGGCAGGATTATTACATCTATAGAATATTATGCCAGGTACATAATATTTACGATTGTTCCATCGAATTAATGCCCACCGTTTTCTATTTTATTATCTCCATTAGTATTTCATGAATTGAATTTCTCAAAGTGGAAAATCAAGAAAGAGACCAAAATATAGCTATCCAACATAATCACTGGTCATTAAAACCTGAATGACTACACATTGTACGTTTTATTTGTCTGTGCTGGGGATTAATCTTCAGGACACGAAAGAAACTGCAAATGCATTTAACTTGAGCAAATGATGTATCCAGATGGAAAACAAAACTTTCGCTTTGTCATGAAACTCATGTTATCTACACTTTCGCTCTTAAATATTATGCTTTCTGTCATAAGTATCCGGATTACATTTCCTTTTGAATTACATTATGGTAAAACTACGGACAAACTCCTAAAATGGGATGAATTTTTGCTGTCGGGTTTGAAATTCTTATTCTCCAATTTTGGTATTACGAAATATTATGATCTTGGCTTATTTTCATTTAGTATTGAAATGAGGAAAATGAACTTCCTGTTCTTTGACCTATTTTATTCCAATATATGAAGGGGAAAGATGTAAAATAAAATGTCAATTGCCTATGGGATGATTCATCGTACTTAATGCAGGTACTAATGTTGTTTTATGTATTAACTTTATACGGATCCTACGGCATAAATCTTTATTGTTCACAATTTTCCTTGATTTTATGTGTCCCTTAGTTTTCTCTCCATTTCTTGTTTAAAAAGGGACCGTTAGTATTTAAAACATTTGTAGCTAAGAGGCAAAGAAGTAAAACGTTTGAATGTTATACTACACACAACCCATCTTAAGTACAAAGTTACGTCTGTCGTAAGATAAGTGTTCATTGGTCCTATTAAATGCAGTAATGCCAACAAAAGTTACTTATTGTCTTTTTCTTTCATTAGCCTCCATTAATATCATTTTCATTACTCTTATGAAATAATGAAACTTAACTGATGGTGACACCCGTAAAATGGCAAATAAAAAGAGAAAATGAGTTTTGCCATGTAATGGGAAATAAGAAATGAAGTAATTTCATTGTATAATGCACATGCCTCAATGCAATATTTCATCAATTGCTAGTGCTGCTGTGGTGTCTATCTATTTGTTTTTCATTCTGACGAGTCCAATAAGCCTCTTGGAGGCTTACTTATTTCTATTTAATTAAAAAGGGTTGAAATCTTTTTGAGTTATGTAGCTAAATGATGTACCTAAATGATTTATTCAACTCTGCATATAATACATACATTTAGCTACTTATATCAACCAAAATTACACCATTGTGTCTAACCATTTTAATTTTCTTTTTAATACTCAATGTAATTGAAATCTGTTGTAGGAAGAAAGTGTAACGAATGATACAGTCGTGTATTTAAGTGTGTGCATAATACATATCGTCTAGGAGAAAGGTCCTGACAAATTAAAAGCGAAGATTTTAATTTAATTTTTTAGAGAAATTGTAACAGCTATACATGTTTGTCTAAAAGTCTAAAAACAAAATAAGTACATGCATAGCTGTAGGAGAAGAAAAACAATCCGAGTTACATAATATGTACTTTGAAATATAGCAATGCTATATACCTACTTGCGGAATGAATGAGTTCGTTAAACACGTTGTGTGGGTGTATTCTTCAGTTCCCCCCCATTTTAGTTGAAACTACATTACTACCCATCTTATTTAGAGAAGCGTTTTATTGCGTAGGATCAAGTAAATTCAAAATAAAATTTGATTTTGTATGGTATGGCCCATAGTTAAATACTACTTACATCAGTATACTAATATTGATATACTATTAGGCATGTACTGAACACCATTATCTAAGTCTACATTTTCAGAAAATATTTAATGTTTGCGAATCAGTGATAAGGGGAAAGTGAGACAAGTTGCACTGTTTGTCACTTCAATGTCTTCACTTTTGCAAACTTTCAATGTAGAGTTATTTTTAGTAACTTGCTATACTATTTACAGGTAGACAAAGACACACTTGAAACGGAAAGTATATTTATTTAGCTATTTTGACGGGTACTCTGAAGCAAATTAATTTAAACATAGTAGGTACGATTTATTCAGTTTAATCGTGAATGAAAATATTATTTCTCAGATCCAGTCCAAAGTTCTGTCTACTACGAAGGTAAATGGTAGAAAGAAGAGTGACGGCAAGGACACAGTATAACCAAAATGCTTTAAAATCTAACTTTTTTGGAATTGTTGAGCCAAAGAAAGTAGTGCGAATGTGGACAGTGTGCAGTCCACAAAACGGTACAATATTATGGCAAGTAATGAAAATGTAATGGAGAAAAGTGTATTTGTTGAGGATGAGATGACATCATGAAGTTGTCAAGTCGCCCCAGGGACTTCATACCATTTGGTAAAGAAAGCCGAGGGGAAGTTAATGTAAGATGAAATGATTCACTTTACACCAAATCTTGAATTTGTAATGCAAATTGCAAAGTAAATCTACATTACCTGAAATCTTTACTGTGGCATGCTAAATAAATAATGTGAGCAGAATTAATAATGGCTACAAATTTCACTGGGAGCTAAATACTTCTGACTAGTGAAGGTGTACAAGAAATAAATTTATTAAGGATATATTTACACGTATAACGCACATTTGATGAAAAACGCAAGCAAATATTTATAAACCGACTTTATAATGTGCAAGAGTGTTTACTGGAGTATTAAAGATCGAGTGTCTTAAGACTGCGTGGGGGCATTCATTCTGAGATTGGATGTCTACAGTCTCTAGCGAACTTCACAGAATTACGTAACCTACGGTGAACTGAACTTACTATTTCAGATTTTGCAACGAAGATGAAGGATCTCCTTTAAGCATTATAGCAATCGTGAATTTAACTTATGAGGAAAATAATTCATACACGAATTGAAGATTCTTAGAGATAACTCTGAGAAAGTGGGCATACTTATCATATCATGCATATAATACTCGTGCGTCAGTTCTAGTGAATCTGTCATCTTCCTTAGGGAAGATGATCGTATTAGAGCCACATTGCATTTGAGCACACTTGGAAATTGGACGCGGGTAGTCGTACGTAGCCGAGTCTAATATAACGCTCTACATTTCTAATCAATAGATTTAATTTATGTTGTCATAGACGCATTTACACAAATATTATCGCGTCGTCAAGATGGAATCTGCTGGCACTGAACTTTTTTATGCTCAAGAAAACTCTCATGTAGCTATCGCAAGAAATTGCTATAGATATAAATAAACAATCTGCGCTGTAAGCATCTTGACACTTGATAACTTTTCATTCAGTCATTTACTCCACGGGCAACATTTAGGAAGTTAATGATACTATTTAAGACGTATCATTTCGTTGCATGAATTTGTTCGTTCAATCGCTAAATGCTATTTAGATGCATCCAATAATGAACTCGTGTACAGAGTTCAATGCAATCACACGCTGAGTACCTAACTCACATTGGCAAACGGTCTGTTCGATGAAACTTGTACAGTTATTGATATAAGTAACCTACTATATCCATGAGTTTCCACTGGCATCGTTAAAACTTATAGCCCGATTTCGATTCAGGAAGCAACTGCCAAGGTATATGTTGATGAAAATAAACTGGCTGCATGAAATGACACTGAAATCGAAGCGGGGAAAATTATAATAACGTCCTCAACCTTCAAGTTGCTGTTTTTCTTAGCCTAAATCATTCCTTCTACATCCACCTGGGGTACACTTACTCAAATATTTAGCTTTATTACAAAAGTAATGACGTAAACTAATCCCCTTCAATGTGACGTCATTTCTAACTAGGTGACATAATATTTTCTTAGTGGATTGGAGGTGCTTACTATGCTCTTCTTTTTAGCGTATTAAGTAATAGTGAAACACGCTTATGACTGGTCCATATGACAATGCCTGACTTCCCTACGAACGTGAATACTTCAGATATGTAGTGACCGCCAGAATAAAAGAAAATTGTGCAACAAACAAAATATTTTTGGCTAGCGCTGCTAAGCAAATTGTCTGACAGTATTTTTCAATGACTTGCCGAATGCCATTTTGTGACAATATTCTGTAAGTAGAAAGCAATCATGTTGGCCAATAAACTATTTGTTTGTGTGGGTGCAGGACTTCAAACAATGTCAATATGTGCTCCAAAATATGTATATCCCTTTTACAACAAACTACGTAGTATTTTAATTATTTTTTCTGAGTAGGCACAGTTGAATGGAATTCTCGGTTTTGGCTGTCCTCTGTCGTCGATCAGTCTGTTGAATTTTGGAAATGCATTTCTACAAACGTGATGGAAGCCTTTCAGTAGTTGAGGTTGGCTTTGGTTGCCCAAGCACTGTTTGTTTTCCTTTCTGGTAATTACCTATTCATAGATATCTGTAGACAAAACGCGGTGTCGTTCATCTATCTCATTTCAAGAGTTGTCCAAGCCAGACCATGTCTGACTTATTTTTAATGCCACCAAACACAAACAAAGCATAATAAGTACATCCCTGCGTAATTAAATGCCTACTTGTTCAACTTGGCAGGTAACTTAACCGTAGCCTCCACTATTCTACTACTTATTCTTAGCTGTAACTGGATCCTAGCCTAATAAATACATTATGCCTAGAACGGCATGCACATTAAGTAGCATGTAGTCTTTGTCATGTCGTATGGGCATAAAATATTTACTAACCTCTGTATTGTAGTTTCTAGACTTAGAATAATAGTGCACTTCCATAGATCTTATATTATTGTGAACAGAACTGTTCTGTTCTAGCTCCAGCACTACTGCCTCTGTTTCACTCACGACTCACGAGTTAGTAGTTTAGTAGGCCTATTAACGAATGTAAGTCTCAAGTTTCCCACAGAGATTTATCTCGGTTCTGCAAATTCCAGCAGCTACCAGTATCAGTATCTACCAGTGCAAATCTTCGACTAAGCATTATTTAAGTGTTTTTATCTTTTTGCAGTGTATTTGCTCCGAAAAAATTTCGGTGTCTATTTTATTGGTTTAGATATAAAATTAATAACTGCAGAGGCTTGTTTATGTACAAATTCTTTTTTACGAGATAAAGAACAATGCGTTTCTCTATCCTACAGGCTTTCTTAAAGTAGAAAATGAATGCATCCTTTTTCATAGAAGTAGGATAAAATATGTTAAAAAAATGCTTTAAAATAAACCAAGTACCTACTTTTGGCTAGGATAAAAATTGTGGTTTAATGCCAAGGCGTTGTTATTTACGATATCCAACAGCTTATGAATAGGAGTTTATCGATTTACTCCATTTTAGAGATGATTTGACATTTAAAATAGTTAGTGTTGTAATCCAGTATGTTGGCATATCGTATCTGCTCAAGGAAAAAACGCTTTCTTTTATTAAAAAGGGTGCCCTTTTGTCTAAGAGGGATTAGAGTTTGATATTTAAATTTAAAACTTGCCAATGGTAAAATATTGCTTCATTCTCAGCTTAGTGTCTGACACTTTTACAAATGAGTAAATACTAAAAAAAGACAAGATTTCATCTATTTCTTTAAAACGTAACTATTCACGACTTTGGAAAGTGCGCCGCTTATCGATGAAGAATTTGACAAAATTTTGTTTTTCTTATTTTATCTTTATCTCGAATTGTAACTTTGTCGACAGGTAGCTATTTATAAATACAAAAGTGTGTTTTAATTGTTTTCTCTATTTTGAGCCATAAGTTGTTGCAGTAATGCTAGTTCTCACTCAAGGCGGTTTTCCTACCCACAGATATCAGCTTGTTTCTGCATTAGCAGTGTGAACGATATTATTCTGACAGCTTTGGAAAAAATATTTCCATCATGGTACACAACTGTTGATTTAAAAGACATATCCAGGGTTCCCACTTCCTATTATTCCATTCCAAGAAACCCATTGACTTTTCTACATTCCAGGTAAAAGTGATCCCTCATGTCTGTTTTAATACGGCAACGTTTACCAAAGTTTGCGTGACAATAATCAGCCCAAAATGGAAACTAAGTTTGTTGACTATCTACTTCTATTTCAGAACACGTGTGGTTTGTTTGGAAGGGTAAATCTTTTAATATTACATAGTAATCGCTGCCATGTAGATGTTTATCATCGCGTATCAATATAAAATTCGTGTAGAGATGGGATAAAGATAAAATGATAAGTGCGTGTTTATTTCTCGGCTTAAGACGTGCATAGTTACGTAATAGCAAATCCATGGATATGGAAGCTACGCAGAAGTTTATATTTATAATGCATATCGACTTGTGAAAATATATTCCTTATATTATGTATTGTGTACTTTGGCTTAGCATGCCGAAACGAAGGTATGAAAATGTCTTAAGCTATGCATCTTTGCAGAATCGAAGTGAATAGTAAACAAATCCTCTTGACAAGAAATTGACAAATTCGTATTTTTCTGTCATGATGCATAGGTAGCTAATTTTATCTGTCCTGGATATGTAAGTGAAGTCACTTACTTCATCTATTATGTATATCTATTATAAATGTATATTATGTATGTGTATCTATACGGTTGGGCTTTGCTTTATTCCACTTGGCTGAATTCGGGGTCTATAGTAGGAGACGACTTCCTCCATTATGTCAAGCCAACAATATTAAATTGTCTCATGTAGTAAAATAAAAGAAAGATTTATTCCTCTGCCGCCGCTTACACATACCTACAACAATTACTTAAGCCAATGCAGATCATTTCTTTGTACATAAATACTCCCACTGTCAACAGTGTCTTGGTCTGCCATGCACATAGCCTTCCATTCTACTCTGTCACATTCAGCTAACATAAAATAGAAACTAGGTAAATAATGTATTCTATGGCTGCAAAGAAATATTGGTCATTTTCAAATTTTTGTCCTGTTTTGTAGTTCTGTTACCTATTCCTAATGCAATTTTGTCGAAGATTCTAGACTATTTTTTACGATAAAGCTATTTATGTATCACTTAATTCTTCTACGTAAGTCTTCAAGGTGGAATTGGATTTCCAAAAGTAATTCATTGTTATAAGACTACTTCAAAAAATTCGTATAGAAAAATAGTTTCAAGGACCAATATACGTGGTGTAATTTATAGAGCAATAAATCTGTTCATCACTGGATACGGTGTGCAAATTTACGTACCTGGTACAAATAATTGGTTCCCAATAAATATGATTCACGGTACACGGAAGGACACTCTAATTATTTTTACAGAATGAAAAATCTTTTGCAGGCCTTTTTTATAATTGGCAATGATAATATTTGGTAAGAATAAAAGATGAATAAAAGTTGGAATTTGACAGAATAAATGGTTGAGAGAAAATTGTTAAATAGAGCACAAAATTATTTCCGGAAAATATTTTGGGGAACGAAGCAGAAGATTTCTTTATGAATTAAAATCATCATCAAGAGTGGCGGAAGCTTTATATTATATGGAACACAGTCTACACATACACCATTAAAAATGGAACAGTGTAGACAATTTTCATTTAAACTTACTTATTTGGCATAATGTTAAATGCCAAGTTTTACTAATAAATCAAGGATGATTGTGATTGATGTCAGTTTGCACTCATTTCAATTAAAATGTTGATTTAACAAAAGGATTGCGCTAACACAATTTCAAATGAAGTTGGCTGGAATGAGATATACCGGCCTACGCATAAAGTTTTATCATTATTCTAGATTTCACAGTTAGAGCACACAGAAAATAAGATAATTTCAATATTATATTATCTAAGTTGTTATCTAGGTTGTAACAAATTAAGCGAAGAAAGTTTCTTTCTTTACGCCTTCATTATGCATAATAATTGTCGCTGCTTCAGTTGTTTCGTTTGTATTGTCTGGCACGATTCGTTGAACCAAGTCTAATAATTATTGCCAACTTAATCAGCTCTCAAAGCACGTGTGTACGAAGTAGAAATACGAATGAATAATCCACGCCAGAAATTCTATGAAATGGTGTTACATTTATTTGCATTAAAAAGACGTCGTTATATTTGAACAAAATAGCATTATGATTTCGAAAGTTTCGGTTACTTCAGTAAATGTTTCTTTATGTGTCTCAATGGGTTTATGTGGCTGCCTGTGCGCTTTCGTTAGAACTAGTACTTCAAGGAAACTCTTCGCTTTCATGTTCGTGCAGACAGTTATTCTTTTAAAAATGGGAGATGTAAAAACTGGCAATAATAGTTTAGACACATAACAGCCTGCTTACAAGCAGAATCAACCACAACAATATATGTAAAACTCCTAATACCATAATACTAAGTGTATAAATCTACGCAGTAAATTTGCATAATTATATCAGGACTACTGTGATACCGCACAATGTCTCCCCATATCCAGCAATTTATATTCTGTCTCAATGGTACATATAGGTATACAAATGATGGTGAATATTTAATGGCAACTTTATGTGCGAGCACTGTTGAACAAATTAGTTGTAATGTATATTTAATCCAATATACCTACTTACTACTTACTAGCTTTCTAGAATATTCAAATATTATGAGCTATCTGCCTTCTATTTGTTGTTCTCAATCTCATTTAAATCCAAGCACAAAATTTCCTTTGCTATGCAAAATATATTATAAGGAAGAGAATTATTCATTATATTTGGAAATAAAATATTGGAAAGTTTGAAAGACAGCTCAATTGAAATCTGTGGAATTTCTCGTCGTGTGCATTAAACCACAATTTCAAACTATTTATGTTAGCATTTTTGCTAGTGTTATTATGAAAACCCGGACTAACCTGTACCTAACGCAAAATGCCATTCACAATTGTTGAATGCATTTGATCTGATTATATTACCCCAAGCTTAAAAAAAGTCAATTATACTTTATAAGGCCAATGAGGTCTTTCCTAAAGGTTCCCTTACTCTCCATGTAAAATTCGAGTACCTAATGCAATAAACATAAAGTTTTTAATGTTAATTTTAGATGTCATGAGGTGGTCGCTCTGAAAAAGTTGAACAAGTTACCACAGCTTTTAAACGCTAAACTAAACATTTTGTAAGTACTTGACAATGAGAAACTTTTAATGAGTTTCCTTCAATGAAGTTAATTATTAATGATGTATTTGACCAGGTACCTGCACAAATATTCCATAAGTTACTTAGTTCACATTAACGTGCTCCCAGCTCCGTCGCAAAATAAATAAAAGTCATAGATGTATCTTGTTAATATAATTATTAGTACCCTCATACTCATTAGCTACGTAGAAAGTTGGAATTTAACTTTTGTGTCGATGTTTCTGATGTATTAAGTACATAGTGCAGCTTTAACTTAATTTTCTTTCTTACCTAATTACTGGCTAATTGGATTATGCATGCTATAGATATCATTAGAGCCATGCATGTCGGTTAGTAATTATAACTACATTTTGATCAGTTTTAAGACGCAAAAATTGAATACACGGTGAGTTTAAGTAAGTTTCTTCTCCACTTAATTAATAATGCGACATAATACCTACCAAGTGTAATTCAGTTACATACTACTCTAACACAGGCCATTGAAACATAAAACAGATCATCGAATTATAAGTTGGATTGATAATAATGATTTGTTATTATTCCTTTTATTGAATTTACACTGTTACTGTTTCTAATCCCGATATTTTTCAGTTTTGTTAAGAAAGCAACTCAACCTTTTCTTTCAAGTACATTTGCTTGTCAATATTTAAGCTTTGCGTATACAGTGCATTCTGGTCACGCACAAACAATGCCGTTGACTGAATGACATGGGAAATGCAATAAAGTACAAAATATGTATTATGTGCTATATATTGTTTGTAATATCAGCAAATATGTGAACAACATTTAATAATACTATACGGTGTGCTTAAAGCATGAGCTAAAGTTATATTCTGAGCACTACAACAGCAGAAATGGCATAAATTGGATTTGGCGGATTTGGGGCGTCTTGACGTGACACTTATGTGTGTCGTTGTTCTTTAGGTGAGTTAACCAGACACAAAAGCATGACTGGACCAAATTTCGTAGTCAGATCCAAGAAAATTATTTTTAGGAATAGAAAGAGAAAGTTATTGAAAGAAGTTAAAGTCGAATGACGAAGATGAAATACTGATGAGAAACAAATATCCACTAAAACGCAGTAGTTTTATGTTTTACACCTGCCTATATAGCCCAGAGTGACACCCCAAAGAAGTATTTTGTGTGCAAATGTCTCTTTTCATGTCTAGTACGTCCACCCTATATTTATATTCTGGAGGAATATCAAAGGGAATTTTAAATGACTGTATTCTGAATTTTTAAGATATACATAAGTACGTCAAGTCAACTCCAGTTGACGCAAAAATGACAAAAATCAAAAACGTAATACAGTTTCCAGTAGGACTGAACATTCCTATGAATAACATTATCGAATGCGTTCTAGGTATTCATACAAAGTAAAGTACTTTTTCCTATTGTTAACTCCTCTGTTATGTAGTCTTATATTAAGAATTGTGCATGATGCAAGGGTATTGGATTACCTTGCTCACTTTCACAAGATAGCAAAGTGTCTGAAAACTTGCGTAAATTTAGATTTTCTTATTTACCAGTTGCTGTGAAAGGTGAGCCAGTGGAAGAAAACAAACCACGCAAAGTAAATTCATTTTGAAACGGAGAGAGACATAATTTATGCGATGACGGTGACGGGAGTTTAAGTATTCTATTCCAGAATATCTAGCATATCTATTCTGGCTTTCTTTCCTATTATTGTGTCAGAAATTAGATATTTCCGTGTTAGTTCTGTCCACTACTTTTTCAGATAAAAAGGCAAAAATGGATTTTTTAAATGTGCCTTACAGTACGCATTGATTTGTAGCCCAGCATATGAACTAATGTACTAGGCGCCTGCCGCAATTTTGTCGCAAAATTACCAAACAATGGGTTTTGGTATTTGTGCAACGCATGCAGCACGTCCAATCAAGATGATTATCGTTTCTAAAAAGCTTTATGATATTATTCTCATTTAACTTCTAATTTTAGATTCTGAATTGTACGGAAAACAAGAGTAGGATATTTGTGGGACATGTCAAAACTTACACATTTAAATGTATTCCCACCAGCAAAAATATCTGCATGGGTGGCACTTCTAGCACTTCAAGCTCGCTATAAATATATTATGCAATTCATGAGTTAGTGGTGTCGGCATATACTAGCCTCATGGGAAGTCACCCACATAGAATTAGCACTAAAACCGTCGACAACCCTAACATGAAGCTTTTGGAATATTATAGCTACAAGTATCGTCTCAATAATTTTAGTTTGAATAGATTTTCTGAAAGTTTTTCGGAGAACAAAAAAGTCATCATAAGAAGGAACAAAGTAAAGCATAGGGCAGGGTTTATTGCTGTCTTTTCATGGTGTTAAAAGTTTGCTGTTAAATGTATTCTTTGTTGGTTGGGTCTGCAGACGGCTGAGATACTTTTAGCCTGTATGTCTACATATGAATCAACTATTTGTCTCTATAGAGCTAGGCAAAAGAGGTAGGTACACAAACTGTGATTAGAGATGTGAATAGAGCCCGACACTTTGCATTCGTTAATAGGTAGCTCAGGTCGTCAATCAAAATGTAATTAAATGCCCCCTGTCTTACTCGGCCAAACGGAGTCAGGGTAATTTGTCAAATAGAATTATCTACAGAACAGTAATTACTTTGGACGCTTCACAAGCTAAGCAAATCTAGATTGATGGATCAAATCTATTTACAAGGACCATAGTAAGTAAAACGATGAGGTGGTTAGTGAAGTACGAACCGCACAACCTTTCCAACTAAATTATGCATGCGACAAATAGAAAAACAAATGCCTTTAATTAAGCCTAGTTAATTGTTGTCTACAACATAAATGTCAATATAGGCGCTTCTCTTTCACATTCTCACCCCCGCCTACTGCAAAATAATCTAATAATTGATTTTCTTGTCTCACTTTCAAATTTCTGTCTATCATAGTCTATTGGAGAATGACTTCCCTTAAAATTTTAATTACAGAACACGCCAACATATTTTGATAGTTTGCTTTGAGTGTCACAACACAGCCCTGTGTGTCATAAGCAATGCCTAATACCTACTTAGTAGTTCTACGTAGACTACAGGAGTCTCAAGTGACCCCTCGGAAGCAACGAAGTGGTACTTAGCACGACTCAACTAATTCTAGGATGTAATCCTATCTCGGGTTTGAATTAAATGTAAAATAAAAGAATTTTCTTACGTTTGGGTGGAAGTAATACTTTGAAGGGTTGAGTTGATTCTCAAATTGACAACGTCGACAGGGAAGGACGAGACAAATTCTCGTTTTCGAGTCGAATGGAGGAGAAAGTGAACTTTCACTTAGAAAATGGTTTTTAGTGGCAGAAGTATCTCCGGTTCAAAGGTGGTTGTTGACGTTGACGAACAATGGATGGTGAGTGGATGAAATGAAGAGAAATTTCGTCAAGTGGCTTTCAGAATGAGTTGTGAACTGCTTGATATCATCTGGTGAATTGAGGATGAGAGGTGCCAGCATAGGAATTTATATAGCAAACGGCAACTCGTGCATTTGCTCTTTCCCTTCCAACAGCCACGGCGCTTTCCACTCCCGACGGACAGACCTACGTAGATTTTGCACTCAACCCAACGCTTTCCATCTCGCAGAACATTGTTTTAGTGTAGGCCACCATGAGACAAGCTCAGACTACCCGATTCCAGGCTCAAATACATGTACACTCTACTTTCCCCTACACTCGTCCATGCATCGTCTCATTTCTGTCCTAATACTCCGTTCCTATTCCTACCTACTCTTTCCCCATCAGGGTTTCGTTACATCATAATTTAACCATTCCCAAGAATAAATTAATCAGTCTAATGTACCCCCTCGCGACAACACAGGCAGAATTCCTAATGTCCTCAATGAATTTATAAATAAGGTTCGGCCAAGGAAAATAAGATTTTCTTCAAGTTAGTAAACGGCATCCAACAATCATTGCAAATAATTGAATGCTTTCATTGACCAATCAAGTAATGGCGACCATTGTTTTTATGAGGCTCAAATGTGGTGATACTAACATGCATACTTATGTTCTTATTACCATATATTGCTTTCGAAAATCCTTTTGTCAAACAAGAACAGATTTCATCAAATGAAAAAAGGGGATAGTAATTAGACAGGATTCAAGCACCTAATTTTTGGTAAGCAAAGAGAAAGAAAGCACTGATTATTATCTCATAAAGCATGCGCAAGACAACAGGTAAATGTAATGTCGTTTTTTCATTGAAAATGCACACTTAATACTGAATGTGACATCTCAAACTGAATGTGGCAATAAATCCGAGCATTTTATTTTCCATCTTGTTATCTTCATTATTTTAGGAAACGAAACCTTGGCTTATGTAACATCGACAATGTTTTGGTGAAGAAATCGCCCACGTCAACTCCTACCATATCTAATAGTCAAACCTTAGATCTTGTGCCCACTGAAAACGAAAATTAGGCATAGATCTCCATTGCTACTACTACAACTGCTATTTGTACCATTGCCTACTATAAACACTCAACTCCATCAGTTTCTTCCTTCCTACCCATTACGCATTCAGTTTTTTCAGTGAATCCTCAAGATACATTATTGTAGTGATGAACTGGTGAAGGGTTTTTTCTCTGCTGGTCCATCCCCATCAGTAGTATCTGGAACGTGTGACATTCGACTGACGCATGTTACTCTTGTCCGTTCTTACGAACTTATTATTACTTTTGTTATTGTGCTTTCTAGGGATTTTAGACATTCCAGAGAGTTTTAAAGGTTCCCAAAACATTTTTTAATTACAAGCGAAAACAGACAATTCTAGTTCGAAAAGAATTTGAGACTCCGTTATACTAAGTAATAGTATAAAGTTTATTTATACTTTTTGCAAAGATATTGCAAATCGTTGATGTTCTATAACACAGTTGAAAAATACTGTTAAACATTTGCTTCCAAAAATTTTCTGAAGAATTAATTGCTGATTGAGTACACGACTTTCATTAATAAATTCTATTGACAGCAGAATTGTGCTGATGCAAAATGATTTAGGGAAGTTCTGTTTTGTTTGTTTGTAAATTATATCAATAACCTGAGCTTATTAATTGATACATTAATATTGCTATAAACTTTATTATCAATATCAAAAATATACAGGATTATTGTATTCTAGTATATCACATTAACTAGAAATCTAAAAGCACCGTACACTAGTATACGTCATTTAATATTAATAATGAAGATGGAATTGATTAGAATTGCATCGCTAATACTTTACAAAACTGGTTTCTCTGTGTTTATTGTAAGCAGTGACACGTTTTCTGTGGCTTTTCTAAATTTGTATAAAATGTTGCACTTGACAAATGCAATAATGACAGTGATTATCATGAAATTATAATAAAACGTTATTGTGACACTTAGTATGTCATAAAACTACTTTTTATGGTTTTTAATTGAATTTGCATATTTATTGTATATTTTGCACAAATTACAACGTTATTATATTATTAATGGGAGTTTAGATTCTGGAGACAATAGGTCCCTTGTCCATGCAGTACCTGCCAATAATATTGCATTTTCATCATGGATGGCAATTGGATGACATTGTTACTTAGCAAGTTGGTATAGTTTTCGTTTACTTGTCAGTAGGAAGAAGGGACAATCGATTTACAGATAAGCATGTAGGTATTATTATTCCTAAGTATCTTATTTATTCTTATTGCCGCAGATGCATTATCTTGATGTATTTGCTTGCTTGGCATGTTTGCAGAAACAATGGTATTATAGAAGAGTATTGCATGGTGCATAATCACCACAATATATTATTGTTGTGATGGAACGGGGTTCAGCTCTTTCATATCCCAGGGCCCAGTACCTAACTAACCACTCTTACTATCTATCTACTAATCCTTTGGCTTTGAAATGGCACGTTATTAGAACAGTCTTCTCAGGCAGTCACACTGGCAGTAATAATAATGATGGATTATCCTGATTTTTCCCTGCTAACCTATCCAGTTGGTTTTGTAGGTTATTTACTCATACTCACACCACTGAAATTGCATATGTAGTTAAATTGGCCTATAGCATAGATACAGTATACTTATAGTACTGCCGTGGTATCTAAGTTAAGTACTAATATTATGGTGGGTGTAGTCGTGTTCCCTACTCTTGCAAGGTAATCCCAATTACTTCTGGTTTGGTCAAACCCCGACAGCAAATATTTTCTATTCAGTGATAATACTCAGAAAAGTGACAATAAAGTATTTCTATAAGTAAAATTATGTTTCCACTCCCTTGGACATGGATTGTGCGCACCTTCTGGCATAATTTAACTGTTATATTCCAAGTCAGTTCAGTCTGTAGCTTTCTGGTCAGTCTGGGGTCGGGGTATGTTATAGGCACACCATTGGAATTATATATGAAGGTAAATAATTTTTTGCATTTTGCATGATATTAAGTAATTTGATTATAGTATGCACAAATTACATGGATCATAGATAACTATTATTAGATTAAACTCGTTGCGTGTGGTGTTACGTTTTCCCAATAAAACATCAGGTTCTAACATTTTTTCATGTTAAGGTCCGCTCTAATCTCTGCTGGATATAGACCTTCGTTCTCTCACAAATAATTATAAATAAACTTGGCGTAGTACTACTACAACTGCATTTCTGCAAATAAATAAATTATATGGACTATCACTTCTATTTCTATCCTTTTACTAACTTAATTTATAAACAAAGCAAAAAATGTAAGCGAAGGTTAAGCAAAAGCATAGTAAATAATTTCTCCGCCAGTACGAAGGAAATCTCAGTTGGCTTGCTGTAAGTGTGTAATTACGGGATGAAATATTGTATACCAAATTAAAGCCTTCTGTAGATAGTACTTACATTTACTTCTGGTCTAGAAGATGTACTGTAGGTACCTAAACTAACAGAGAATCTTCTGCTTTATTTTTTGAACAGGGAAAGCAATTATTGTGGCGAATCCGTCAGCAGAAATTCCACAGGGAGTCCCAACTAGCCCCTTGCCATTTTGCTTTCCATTTGAAAGACGTTTCCATTGTAAATAAAAGGTTAGAATTGATGATATGGTCAACGAAATGCACAGTGTACGCCAAAATAGTCATTCTCAATGTTAGCATAGAAATAGAATTTCGCATTAGATCTCTCAGAATCAGAATTACTACACCAAAATTTGAAGACAATCTCTTATTAAGACGATCTCATGTCATTCATTTCATTTTCTGTTTAACAATCATTAATTATGGCGGGTTCATAGTCCAGCTTTAATCAAAGTACATCATAAAAATAAGTATTAAGCAAGAAGTTACAAACAGCCACCTCTTTTCACCAAGAGTCACAAACGCAGGTAACAGGTTAAATAGATGTTACTGTGAATAGCCAGTTCAATATCATGTACATCTGTAGACAGAGAACGCGTATTTGTTTAAGATTTTCTTCCATTCTTCCTCGTTTATGATTTGGACTTTATATTCTTTCAACAATACTTAAGTCGTGTGGTGTGAATACAAAGATGCGTAGATCTGTTGTGCTGTAGTGCTTATCAGCCAGTGGTATTTGAAAACCTTTGGCAGATTGTAAACACACAGTAGCGACATATCTATAAGAAAATTATTGGCAAACGAAGAAGTAGAAATACTTTTGGCGTCAGTGGCTAGGCCAGAGCTTGAGTTCAGTCCATTGTACAGTTGGATCGAGTTGGGTCTTTTGTCCTATGGTAGTGTCTATCGGTTGAATATGGGGACGATAAGCTAGAAGTGGGGACAAGCCACGAGGCAAAGCTAAACAGACATTCTATGGTTTCTTTTCCTTGTCAACTAATTTTCTCCAGTGAAACTTGTATATAGTTGCTTTCGCTCTTTTCCCACAGTCCAGAGGAATTGGTCACTGCTAAATTGAACTTCAACAAAACTATTATTATATGGAAGAATGGTGGCAGTATTAGGGATGGAGAACTATGCAAGAAAAACTCATCTGTTGTCATACAAAAGGAAGAAGAAATGCCTCTGCAAACTTTTCTCTCTTATTTTCTGTCTTGCAAGTCGTGCCATGAATATTTACTACACTCGTACTAAGCAGCGCTGACTGACTCTGCTTAGTTTTCCATTCCAAGATTCCTATGTAACTATCACATGTCAAGCACATATACAAAAATATTTGAATAAATACGTCACAGTTTTGCAGTTTTGAAAGGAGATGTTTCATTTTTAGGATAGAGAATTAAATGTGGAGTGAATACTTTGCAGCGTAAACGAATGATATAGGTACAGATATGTTTTTTATTCAATTTATTGTATGCATTTTTGCAATTTTACGCTAAATGGGCGGGTCTTATGCAACATTAAATAGTTATAATACTTGCTTAATTCTACATATATTAGTCTATTTTTTATATTTGTAGTCAGCAATTCGAATTTTGGAACTCATACTTTGTATTTGTTACAGGGCTTCAAGTCAGACTAATATAATTTCCAACATGATGATTCGAAATGCCATATGCAGTATAGAAAGAGCACATATTTGCACGTCAAGACTTTTTGTAGGAACTTTCTAAAAGAAAATGACTGCAATTGTACATTTTGTACGGTGAGTAGTAGAGTGCAAGTAAACAAAAATACTTTCAGCATTTATCGCATGTAAGCTTTTTTGTGTGCAGTAAGTACACATATGGTTTAAAAAACTTTAAGAAAACAAAGGATTTGTGCAGTTCTTGTAATTGTGCATCATACTGCATAAGAGGACTTTTCTTTGGCTTATAAAGGACTGAAAACGTGAACGTCATTTGGACGCGATTTCTTTTGTGTAACAATGTAATGACTTTCTGCCATTTCTACAGCGACACTACATTCTGACTGTTACAACTACATAAATATTTGCAACATTTTTGTTTGTTTTTTACCAATTCACAATGAAAACTGTCGCTCTTGTAAACTTGTAACGCTAACTACACACAAATAAATAGTTAAGAGGAAGAATTCAAGCTCATTCCATCCAAAATACAGTGACAGTTAATATGTCGTTCCCGGCAGGATTCATGGAGTGATGTTCAATGAAAAACGTTTATGTACTGTAATGTTGATTCAAGAATTTGACTATGCCTATGAATGAAAGATGCAAAACTTTGCAAAAGCACTATGCTAACTTTGCACTTTTGCAATATTGCATCCACTTCTGGGTTAGCGTAGTGGCAGATAGCAAATAAATGGTTGATATTTCCATTAAAAGCAGAATAACTCTTTCAAGGTTTACAGTAAATAATCAACTAATATTATTTATACTCAAATCATAATACAATGCATGTGTAGTCCTTTGAAGTAATATTATGGCCAGTCCAATACTGGTGGTAAATACAATGTTGGTGTTAACAGAACAGCCACAAATATAATATTGTCCAAAGCAAAGTTTATGAAAGCTCGCTGACTTTTTATTCCTGTACTGTGTAGCGCTCCTCTGTGTAGTCCTGGGCTTTGGTTTATGCAATTGACATTACAAGACCAGCGCGGCGCTGAATCGTATTTGGCAGGTTGTGGACGCCATATTTAATTTTATACTTAGTTATGACGCTTATGACCATGAATTGGATAACGCCTTCCCAAAGGGTCACTTGTCGCCGTAGTTCTCTTCGTATTCATGGCACAATATTCATCATTGCTTTTTTGAACTCGTCGTAATGTCCTTTATTAAGATAAAAATCTAGGCATTAAGCTTAATGCCTGCATTTACTTATTTCCGCTAACATGCACAAATGTATCTGTAGCTGTACTGCTCATTTCTATCCACACTATTAATTGTATTCGTCCAGCCTACAGTAATATCTATCTTCCTTGTACAAGGAATTTTAGCTATGCTTTCTCGTATCTCAGATTAAATCTCCTAAGTCATATTTAGAACCTAATAAAACATAATTTTTGAGACATTATTTCCCTAAGAGTTGAATTAAAGCTCATAAAGTCAATTAGACGGAAATTTATTCATCTCTGAAAATGGAGGAAAAAACAGTTTTAGCCCTGTAGTCCACCAGGACCAGGACATAGAATAGGTCACATAATGGGATAGTAGTAATACATAGACTAGAAGGAGCAAGTGAGCCGAAGCTTTGGAATATGCATTCTTAAACACTGTGTAGGTTTGTCCGACTTATAACAAATGTGCATATAAAACTCAGTTGATTTCATCTTTCGAAAAGAAATGTAGCACATTAGACTAGTATTGCGTATAAACAATGGATAGAATTAAACAAACTGCATGTACGTATCTTTTTATATACATCTATACATTTTATAAAACATTATAATTTATAAGCACGGTCATAATTCTTATTTC
>JABASH010001775.1:0-23833 GCA_019776445.1 Tomocerus maximus | reverse complement strand
CATTTCTTTTCGTATACAATATCCCCAATTTCTTTTCGTATACAATATCCCCCATTTCTTTTCGTATACAATATCCCCCATTTCTTTTCGTATACAATATCCCCCATTTCTTTTCGTATACAATATACTATATAACCCCCATTTCGTATTTATTCAATATATAGCCCCCATTTATGCATATTTCGTATACAATCCCCATTTGTTATTGCATATTTCGTTTACGAAACTTCACTGGACATGATTGGTAGCTTATAATACTATGAGTATGACGCATTTATTTCGTGTGTGTACGACATAATGTGAGGCTTTATATACATACGAATTAAATATCTAAGGGGCTTCGTAGGCAAAGCATGCAAGAAGGAATGGGGTTCATATATTATATGAAGAAATCTGCTGCTTTGATTTGCCTTGTGCCACGGATGATAAGGTTTGGAATAATAAGTATCTGTATATAATAAAATTTCTCTTAATTAAGTTTCACGGAGTAATTTTTAAATTAATTTTAATAGTGAAAAACAAGCCCATTGGAACAACCATTGGAGTTGACCTTCTTCCTATTGCTCCTCTGCATGGAGCTTTCCTGCTTTCATGTTGCGATTTTACAGATCCGGGAACGCAAAAGAAAATTAAAGAAATGCTGAAGGAGACGCATGGCCAAGAAAACTTAGAAGCAGAAGAGAAGCCAATATTAGTTGATCTAGTTCTAAGTGACATGGCCCCAAATGCTACAGGACAAAAGGAGACAAATCATTATCGCATCATCACCTTAGCTAAGGCGGCTCTTCAGTTTGCCATGGAAAATGGAAAGACAGGAAGTCATTTTTTAACTAAACTGTGGGACGGGAGTGAAACCAAGGCGTTTGAAAAGTTGTTGCTTAGTTTATACAAAGAAGTTAGAATAATGAAGCCTCCTTGTAGTCGAAATGATTCTTCAGAACTGTTTCTTTTCGCTAAATCGAAACGATGATAACCTAATGGCATTTATAATTAATTTGTCTTTTAACCTTTAATCTCATCAACTGCCAATTATAAGTACTAAACATCAAGACCGTAGAAAGGAATGAGCAAATCACTTTCGTTTAATGCTATCTATTTATTTATATCATTATATTTCACAAATGACCCATGAAAGATTGTATTAGTAATTAAATTAACTGTAACTACTGTGCAAGAAAATAAGATTAAATACAACAAAACACCTAGAGATACGTCTACGATCTGTTTTATACGTCTATGAAAACACCAAATTGAAATTGAACTTGTGTGCGTAAGAGTAGCACTAATTAGTAAAGACGAAACATTATATTTTGTGCTTTCCATTAAGATTCACCAAATTTGGCACATAAACAAAATAACAAAAAGTTAGATTTTCGTTCATTTGCAAAGTTCCATTAACGATTCCCATTTATTTTCATATTCCGCACTCCTGCACTGAGAGATCTGATCACAGCTCACGGCTCAAACTGTCATCTAATTCATTTTCATCGAAATGAAAACCGTCTTTGAAATCGTTTCTCACATCCAAAAGTTTGACCAAGAACATAATCAGTGTCATAAGAAACTGCTTTATTAGAATAAAAGGAGGGATGAGCCACTGTATGAATTCAATCGGCAGCATTAGCAAGTATTTTATTTTCTGTAAAAGCTCGTAGGAAATCAGTGGGATAATAACGGAGTGTTTTGTGACATAAATTTGCTTGATTGGTTTTACACTTAATTTTGTCACATCGTGATGACCAGTTGAATGGTGGTCAACTGAGAAGATACTGAGATCATGATGTCTATTAGGCGGACCGAATCCTTTTGGAGATTCTTCGACTGCTGCTGTTTCTACTTCCACTTCAGCAATTGTCACGGAAAGCAAAGTACATAGTAGAAACATGCCTACTCCGGACACAATAAAGGCCGACATGGGAAAAGGCATTTTCTTCTTCAAAGGCACTTTCCTAAATATTTTTAAGGACCAAACAATATTTTTAATAAAATATTTAAATGAGAAAATTGGTCGATAAAATCAGAACGTAGCTATTTATAACTTTCGAAATAGTTTTTCTTCGTTTACCTTGTGCTGCTATTCAGGAGAAGATTGCACTTTTGGCACCCGAGCGTTGCACATTCACATGACTGACTGTCAATAGGAGTCTCAGTCGGTATCCGTTCTACTTCTACTAGCCCTTCTGGGACTGGGACGTCTAGGATTGGGACAGGGACACTCTCAGTAGGTGTAACAAAACAGAAATCCGACTCAGGGTGCGTCTCAGGATCTTCAATGCTAACATTTGTTGGCAATTCCAAATGGTTCTTTTGCATTTGAGATTGAGGATTCATCCTCTTGGTTCGAGTTCAAAAAAACATCTACAAACTACAAAAATGTGTAAACATCCTCAATTAAAGCCTTTACCTCAATAACTATTGCCGTATCGTTCAAGAACATGAAACATCCATCTGGTGAAATATGATAGGCTAGGCTGGTAGTATCTATATATATGTGCAATGTGCACGTATCAATTTTACTTTTGTTATGTAGGCGAACTGAAGAATTATTGCTCTACATCATAAAAAAGGTGGGTCGAGCTATCTTGAGACGGACAAGATTCACTTACAAAGTGTTCTATCTAGACATGCTAAACTGAGTTACCATTTTGATTATGAGTGTCTAATAGAATTCCTAGAGACGGGAAAGGAACTCTACTACTGAACATGCCCCCTACTCGAGTAGTGCAATGCAAAACAGAAAAATAGTCTCCTAAAATTCTTTATCGATATCGTAAACTTTAATCAGACAGAAGTAAATAGTAAGGTAGGTACCTACTTAGAATGTATGTTAAGATGTTAGGAATATTAAGATAACAGTAGAGAAGAGTTCTAAAATCTAAAAATGTTGCAAAATGCAGTATATCATTTTACAGATAATTGCACATGTACTTTAAGTATATACCTACCTAGTATACTCTACAGCGATTAGATGAATTAGATGATTGATATATTCATATGGGAAAATGGAAAATGTCTTAATGCATCAAATGCATCAGGTACATCTTTATCTGATCTGTGTTCATCCATCCGGTGTGCATTTTTACACTACTTACCGTAATCTTCAGTGCATTTGTTTGTCTGCCGATGTGGAATCTTCATTTAAACTTCTCTCCGCTGTTTCTCTTGAAATGGTTCTTGGTTATGTAGCTAAATAAATACTATTCTTACATTAAAAATATGTAACTATTGTTTCATGCCTTGTATTTACAAACTGAATTTTTACAATCGTTTATCTACAGCACAGTGCATTAGACTGAATAAAGTAAACAACGGATTGTTCAGAAATGTTTCAGTGTACATATATTTTCTATTACCTGATTCGTTTGATTAATAGATCTATAATTGTATGTAGTAGCTCAGTACCTAGCTGATTTTATGATCTAGAGAAATTCAGTGTGCGTAAACAGTGGTAGTATAATTAACAAATCGAGAAATTTAACGCACATTCTTTGCCTAAGGTGTAGTTCGATATGAAAGTATTTTATCTATATCCACATGCGATTCTAAGAGCGATTTTATCAGCAATTAAATGTTGCAATTAATTGTATAGTTTATTGGTATGAGTATTCTGAACTCTCGAGTAACTCTAGCAAATGATTTTGTTTCAACTTCTGTGGGTATCTGCCAATCTACTCAACACCAACCAGTAAAAGCAAACTCTCTTTTTCTGCTGTCCTACCAATAAAAACGAATTCTGTGAGTTAAATTGCCTTTAACAGCGTAGTATTTAAAATAGAAGTTATGCTGCGATAATGTTCTATCCACTTCTATCTCACTAATTGTAGAAATTCTATTCCCCAGATTAACCATACGCATATACACATTATATATGTACATACATGTATCTGCTCAGCAGTGTAAAGTCTGCAGCAGAAACACACTTTCAGTATCGGTATTAACTACTGTGTAGTGTATTAGTACATAACAATAAAATCATTTTTATGTATTCACACATACAATATTGTGCAAGCATGAAAAGTGCGATTACATGTAAAATTTATGTTTTGTAAAATATCGATTCGACTTATCTTCTATACTAGATTTGTTTGATATAGAACTAACCGACTGTAGTGTTGATGTAGGGGTACAGTATGTACTAGTAGTAAGAATAGTATGTCATTCCATGTTGGCCAACCATTCATGCACCTCAGGCATTTTAATGCTGCTATTAATTCTCCCGTACATTAGTATACTTGTCGATTATTGATGTGATATGCATGCAAATGATATTATTAATTAGTTAATTGCTTATGCGTTCGAGGTAGTACAGAAAATGAGGTGTAAATTATAAACATCAAAAATATTTTTCGGTCGTAAGAACAGATCACGTTGTTGATTGTAATAGATGCATGTATGCAAGAATCTTGAAGTGTGTACCTTTAATCAAACTGAAATGGCATATTGTGATGTATTTATTTAATTTTCGTATTGCCAGACATGTTTGCATAATATAATTAACAGTAACGTGGTGGATGTATGTATGTAGTACACATATTGGGGGAGATATTATTATCATGCGTAACATCGCCATAATTAATGCTATTGAAAAGAAGACAGTGACAGTTACAATGGATTAAGCGATTTTAGAAACCATACAAGAAACATAATAAGTGCAAATATCGGATTTTAGGATCAATGTTTTATTTTAGTCGGCTTTTTTACATTTTAGCCAGGTTTAAAACTATTTTAGCCACTACCTTTTTAGCCACCAGCCGGCGGATAGTCAAACACTGTCTATGTTTAAGTTAGCAAATATTTTTTTAAACTCTAAAGGTTTCCTGGAAAGGGATGGTATGCTATTAAAAATAATCTGCATTCTGCATATAATTATAGTGAAATGTGCGACTGACTTTGTTTCGGCTGATCACGAACATTGCTCAATTGCATGCAATTTCTTAAATATAACTAGGTAGTTGACACCTTAACTAAAGGCATATTGTTTGCAGAGACATTCTTACATGTCAAGGCAATAAACTGCAACTGTGCAGCTCATATATCATATCATGCAGTGCAGATAACTGAAATGCAACCACGATTGAGAGTTGCCGAAGAATATTTGAGCATTTATAATCTCTGGAGCGTTATTAAATGCTGTTGCATGTTGTGTCTGTACTATATGTAGATATCAATCACCAAAGTGGGCTAAATAGCACTAAGTCTTTACTAATGTTGTTATTTATTTTTGTCTTTAGCACTGAAGAATATACCCATTTACTTATTGCATCTAAGATTTTTTAGCATGTTTATCTTGCCTCGTGACTGACTCATGAGAAAAAAGTTTAAAATTTTCAAAATCTTAAATTAGAGAATGAATTATTTCAATTTAGTTTAAGTATAATGCATTATTGTGCATGGTCGGTATAAATCTGGTTTCTAACTGACACACTGACACCTACGACCTACGAATGAAGGAGTGATCGCTCATGGAAAATATTCATTATTTTATTAATTTATGAAATAAAATACAACAATTTAAATAAGAAAAATGATAATTGGGATGGTAAAGTTCTCGCATGGCTGCATTTCTGTAACCTAGATAGATGCGATCGAAGAGTTGCAGTTTAATTTAATACCTGCCCTTGACATAATAAGAATAGAGCCCTGCTAATATTTTGCCAACAATTCTTTAAGGTGTCAATAGCAGTTGCATAAGCATTTGCGTGCAAATGAGAAACGTTCGTGATTAGCTAGAACTAAGTCAGCCAGTTGAGTGTCACTAACATGACATCACGAGACAATATAACGTAACATGACATATGCACGCGAAACTATCATAATGTACATAATGCTCATAAAGATAATTTGTCATCCCAAAAGACTCATCAGTATTCCTTGAACAGAACCCCGTTGCGGACTTGGCCTTGCGTTTAAAATCTTTATTTACAAAAGTATCCAGGATAACTGCACATCGACATAATAATAAAGTCAGGATTGTATGAATGCTGTGGACGACTGTGATTTCGAATATTGCATTACTTAGTCTGAACTCTGATTTACTAATTATGATGACTATGATTTAATAACAAGGCGAATAATGTTTTCGCCAGATAAATTAAATTGTTCCAAATATATCTCTTATGTAATTATGATTGTATTGGAGACTCCAACTTCAGAAGAACTTGGAGTCAATTTATTTAAATGAAGTTCAATAGATTGATTACGCATCAGCATTAGAAAGGTATAAAGTGATATTTTTCAAGAACGCTACTACAGATATACTGTAACTTTCACATCTGTACATGTACACAAATCTTTTGAAACACATCATTCGAATCGGCTTTACAACACAACTTATTGTGCAGCCGGGCTATAGTGTGGCACAAAAAATAGCCCCATTTTTGACTGTGGCTAGACATCCTTTGAGAATCGCAAAATTCTATTTTACTGCAACTTGTAAGGCACAATTAGAGAAACTTGTGTAAGTTCTTACAGCATAGAGAAGACAATTGGGATCACGCAATAAATATACTAATAGATAAATGGTTAATATCATTTGTACACATACAAGTGATACAACTACAACACTAAGTATTATTGATACATCCAAAATTTGGGGCCAGCAATTCAAATAGGTAATTACGCATAAGTTAGTATTATTGAATTGTAGTATTGTAACGATGCAGTCATTGGGGAAAGAAAGGTGCCTACAGGTTTAAGCACATATACAAGTTACAGGTATACTATCTGTGGGTATAATATGTAGAAAAACTTGTCTTAATGCATATTTATTCGGCGTCATTGTTATTCCACGTGTACTCAAATTTTAATTCCATGTTGTGGTTAAGTATTTGGTAGTCCTGTAGGAAGATGCTCAGTGCTGAGATAATGTTAACGCATTAAATCAAATCAAGTATGCTAACCGTTATTTGGATATTGATATGAATATATGGATGATTGATTAATAATTTATAAGACTGGCGAAACTGAACTTTCAAGATTTACAGAGTTGCAGTTGCAGACAGAGCCTGAAAGCTTCGTACCGTTTATCTTCACCTTCATCATAAAATGAGAACTGCTTTGGGAAACATTTGTTGATTTTTAGCTGATGAAACAGAAACAAGTTATAATCTATTGGCCAAGTAGTCATCGGCAAGGCTATCCCCCCATATTCACATACCTTTGCATTGATCTTAATCCAGAATTACAAATCCTGATCAAGCATTTGCATTTGTTTTGTAAATGTACTTTGCTTCGATATATTTTTATCCTAATCAAATAGCTTTTCTTAACTTTTCATAACTCTTCTGTAGTTTGTCTGCAGTATTGCATACCCCGTGTAATAACGTCAATGCAATCTGTCATTATATCTGTATTCTTCTCCACAGTCGTACAGTCTACTATGTTATTTTGAGATTTCAAATAGTGTTCTCATAATTCTAATTCTATTTTATCAAATCACCAACTAATGTAATCTATCTGTAAGTATATTTATTCTATATATATCTAAAATACGCACTAGATATTCCCTGCCATAACTAATACGATAAAAGAGAAATTCTAAAATTTGAAACACAAGATATATACCTAAATGGAGCTATTGAAATGATGATGCATTCATTCACATTCGCAGTGTAATGACTATAATGACATGATGCAAGTAATAATAACTATTTGCTATAATAAGTGTAACATGGATGTCATAAGCTCATTAATAGTCTGCCTGGTGAGTTGTTACCATCTACCATGTTCATTTACGTCAGCTTATACACCAGTAAGTACATCACTCTGTTTTAATGAGACCGTTGAATGTTGCTCGTTTGACAAACATCGCTCTTTGACTTTCCTCATGAATGTGCACACTATTTGATACTTTCTAGTCTCCGCTATATCTCAAATGTAATTGGTAGACATGGTGCTCATGACGCTTTATCATCATTTATTTTAATGTTTTGAAGAAATTGTATGTTCCCTATTAGGTACCTATTTGTTACATATTTTGGACAAGGAGCTATGCACATCACACACAGCAGCCCTATTGACATTTATTATTATTAGCTATAATGAAATGCTTATATACTAGTCAAACTGAAAAGGTAGTCACATAGTCACGTCACACGCCTCTCTGAAGTGACACTTTCGCCTTCTATTTGTATATTTACGCATTTTCGGTTACAGTATTTACATTTCATATATTAATATTCTGAATTCCATTTTGCTTTACTAGCTAACTACCACAGTATAGACAATAATTGTGCACTTTAGAGATCTACTAGTAGGTAGCTATATTGTAGACTTGTAGATCCATCTGCATAATAATAGTAATTAGGGCTGGGCTAAGGTTAAAAATTACAGGTTCATAGAATATGATTTTTCATTACTACACTACCCAGCTAATTCACTTTTCGGATGTATACGTCAATTATTTACTGCTTTTTCGGTCTTTTGCAGTCAATTTGGAATATTTATTTCTAAATTATACTTTTGCTTCAACGAGTGATTAATAGGAAGTTAAATTAGTATACCATATTACATTACAGTTTAGGAAGTGCACGTAATTGCATTGCTGATTGCCAATTTCATTTCACAATGGGCTAGTGTTCTAATTGAGATTAAGTTAATCATTTTCTTAAATATGAAACAATAACTAATAATAATCTTGATATCTATTATGAGGTAAGTATGTGCACAGGGTATGAACAATGTAATTGAATTTTTAGGATTTGGAGATAGTAATGCTGTTCTCAAAGGACACGTACTGAGTATTACTATTTGGGTTAAAGGTTTGCCCTTTTGACTTTATTGAGCACTATCTAAAGAAAAGTATGAGTGGGGAGTGGTATCCTTATAATGGCCAGATGTGTATTAGTAGAATAGGAATAAAATGAACAGAGAATAACAGTTTTCGCAGAGCCACTAGTTCGTTTATTAGTTTAGTTTTTGCTCTCTAGTGCATGAAAGTTTCTAGTTGGATTAATTAGACTGAATTTGTTCGTGAGGACGAAGAAACCACAAGGAACTCTAGGAAGGACTGTTAAGCTATAAAATTGTAATTCAAGTTTTGCAATTCACATTCTTCTAGACCCGTGCTATTATTGCTTTACAATTCTAGATCTAAGATCCTACTTAGTAGACTTGTCTACTTCTTCTAGTCTGTATGACGGTAACAGATTACTAGAATGCACATTCACACAATAAGAACAAATGCCTAGTCCAAATTTCTTCTAGAGTTCAAAGTCCACCCAGACATTTATATAAACTCAAATCCAAAGAGATCTAATGAATACTGCGAACTGGTGAAACATGTCCTGTTCTGCTACATGGACTTTTTTAGCACACAAAGCTCAGCCAGCAGCAATAATATAGAACAGACATCTGAACGCACAAGTAATCTCTACCAACATACGTCATCAAGTATCTGTAGTCAGTCTATTTACCTTACGATTTCAGATTTCTCACGTACTGTATACGAGCACTTACTACCCCAAGCTTTCTTGTAGTGCTTACCTTTTTTAATTTCCCCTTTGCAAAAAATGCAGGACATTTTTATGAAACTGTAAACCGAACCAATCTAATCAAAGCCAAACTAACTCGAATTGCAACACAATATACAGATAAATACGCGCTCGATTAACTTAGCTGATTGATCCTCCCTTCTGCAATAAGGTAGGACTACTGGATACTATTAGGTTTCTTAGGGTTATATTATTACAATAAAGTCTACAAGGCAGTAGGTTTGTAGTAGTAAAAGAGACGACTGAGACGAGACATAGATCAACAAGGAATCAATAACGCAACTACCTACCACATTGCATTAAGCGGAATTCCACAAACACAGGCGCTAATGGATCATTGCTAATGCTACCAATACAGGTTATCGGTTGGAAAGATGTTGGAAAGGACTCAGGTTTAGTTGATACATAGTACCATTTTCGATATAATATGACGAAATAGCAATTCCCTTGAAAATATGTACCTATGCTAAGAGGACGACAACAAATGTCGATGTTCAGGCTTCTTTATCAGGATGACAAGAAAAATACAAACCATAATTGTGTGGGTATTAATAATCCTTTAACTCAATTTGTTATTTCATTCACTTAGTGATCTGCCAGAGCAAAGGCTCTATGAGGTATACGAACTTGTTTACTCTAGATCTTATTTAATAATTTCGGTTTGCATATAAGTACTATGCCCATATAAAGGCATCTTCAGAACTATAGCATTTGAAATAAATAGTGGCATATTGGGAATGATCGGTAATACTAATATGAACCTACAATGTACACAAAGTGTTGCTATGTATAATAATACCTGTGTATAGATAAGCAGTGCTGGTGTCATTATTTTTTGCGACGATCGTTGTTATTGATGCAGAAAGGGTGTAAAAATTACATGTCGGCAGTATAAAATTCTTCTGTATACAAGGTAGACATCGGTGCGGCTTCTTTTTACATAACTTTTTCTATGCCTGTCATCAAAACCCAAAGGATCCTAAAAACTACTTGTTCAGACGAGGTATTTGCTATCTGAAACTACTTACTAGTATATAGTTAATAATTCATTATGTCCATGTTGTCACCAGTCACCATCAAGGTTCATGGTCACCACACACTGTGCCCCTACTTGTAAACTTTCACGTGCATATGTATGAACGTTAGTATTTATAGTTAAGAAGTGCCTATTGTAAATTAATTCTAATTCATGTATGTACATAGTAACTTAAATGGTAACTAATTTATGTCAAATATAAACTTTAATCTCCAGTGTAACTTTAATTTCAATTGTAGCTTAATCTCTATACTAGGTACTAGGTATAAATTCGTATAACGTCATTTTCGGATATCATCATCGTAGTCAATATATTGTACTACTACCACGAAATTCATCCTTAGATCAATTCATTCAACTCCAGGAAAAGTGTGATGATGATTCTGTGTTACAGCCCTCTTGTTTACCATTATATATTTATACGAATTGATCACAAATATCATGCCTGCTGACATGTTATGTCGGTTGAGATGAAAACATTGTCTTTACACCTGCTATAAACTTCCACTTGAAAACAGGTTATGACTTGAATAAGTGTAAACGTAACCATCAAGTTAAACACGTACCTTTGTGCGTGAAAACCATGTAACCTGTACCGCGTAGGACAGAAGTAATATAATACAGCGAGTCAGAACTAATAAAAGAAAAACGGTATGCATATAAACACTTGACCGATCGCAAACTTTAACTCTGTTATATCTACCAGTTATTGTATATACCTTCTTTACATTAGACATGAACTTGATGACCCAAAGAAGGCCAATTATATTCAAACTTGTCAATTTTATGACAAATACCTTGTAGGTACTAATATTATATACCTTGTACTAGTAGTAACTAGTAGCAAGAGCAAGTACTAAGAGTTGTCGATAATTGTCATTCTTCGCTGAGGAAAATTGCATCACTACTAATTGTACCATGTCAATCAAAATACTTTACCATTCTTTATTTAGAGTTTTGAATCTTTCAGGTAAGGTTGTCTGCCCGATACATTTCCTGTGCGACTCCTAAAAGTGAATTCTTCCCTAATCGAGCTACCTGCGTTAACAAAAATTGCTGCTATTAATTACTAAACAAGAAACTAAGTAGAATACAGATATGTAAGGCAACATAAATTGCACCATAATTATATTTTCAGTCGATATATGGCAAATTTTTCCATTTCAATTGAATAAAGATTATATTGTCCACTGAAGCAATGATAATGATAGTAATTTCAGTACAATAATGACATGTTAAATCTTATAACATGAACTTTTGAGATTATTAAAGTTAATAAGGAGATCAAATGGAGATAATAAGAGTACAGATACAAACATTTATAGCACAACAACATTGTGCATTTTGTGATCTCTGCTGCGTATACTACTTGCATGTAGTTCTAGTGTTTCATCTATCCTAATCCAATCTTGAACAGAAAAGGGAAAGATCACGCATTTAATTCTGAAGTCACGCTAATATCCCTGTTCAGTATCTCACATAATTTAGTAAGCACTACATGCACTAAATTAGTTCTTATAGAAGAGTTGATAACAATAGAAAATTACAAACTCAACAGTCTATTATAGAGCTAAGTGCAAAAGTCGGCTAAATGTAATGCTGTCTGTTTAAGTAGGTACCGCATTCAACTCAACACTATAGTTAACAAGCATGCAGGGTTTAGAAGAGAAAAATCCTAATCACGTCAAATTATCAGTAGTCGAAACTAACCCTAGCCACCCCACTCCCAGTTTCAACTACAAATGTTGCAATTTCGTAAGTATTAGGTATAACATGTTTTACGATCGATACTTCATATTGTAGTAGATACTTATATGCAATGTGAATGTTATCAGCAACAATTACTGACATGTAGTTCATAATTTTGATGGATTGCATTTTCATTGCTAGCTGAATGAAATTAGATAAACATTGAATTTAAATACGTACCTACCTTCTACAAGAACGATACAAGAATTAAACTTCAAATACCGTATTGACACTATTATTCCTCACTAATGTCCGTTTAACTACTTATTAGTAAAATTAAACCAACTACCCAGGTGGCATGTGAAATGGCAGAGGGTGAGTATTAATTATGGAGCTACTAAAGAATAGTAACACTCAGCATAAAAATCAAAAAATCTTTACCTCGATGGCTAATCACTGTACTGCTGTTCCTTATCATTATCATGATATCAGGTTGAGTTTATCATTGGCTTAGTAAGCTAACTCTATACAGCAATTAGCGCTGGGATGTGTGTACATGTACATGTTATCATTATCGTTATCTCTTTAATTGTATTAAATGTTAGCTCCCGATCGCTAGAAAGGGGGCTAGAAATTTTTGAGATAGCCAACGTAATGTGCATGAATGTCTAATTTACTGAACTAAACCCCGTACTTATACTTGTTATCAGTGTAACAGAATAAGGTATATTTATATTAAGTTACACTTAAGTATATGAGAGGGATACACGGAAAAGTAGACCGACTGAACTTATTCAACTGTTGAAGCTTCGCAAAACTTGAATTTTGCAGAATATAGGGGAAGGAGAATTAAGTGTATTAGTTTACGAATTGAAACTAGTACAAATAACCACTATCTGTTTCTACACCACCGTTATTGCTCTTCTAGCAGTTTAGGCTGTGGCTGGGCATCTCTTTCTCTATGTCAGCATTCTTATGCCTACGTAGTGTACGTAGTGGTTTACTCATGTACGACAAGACTACAGGATACAAGGGCTCGCTACTAGTGCAGTAGGGACATGATTACAATTTACGATATTGTTCTATGATTACGATACTAGCTATACTACAACTCTGATCCTTGTGAATGGCACAATAAGTATGTAGGTGTGTGTGCAATGCGCCCCTAACAGCAAGCATGCAATGTAACAACATTAGTTTGCTGGTTAGCTCAAGTGCTAGATAGGTATTCTAGTATACAGAATCGTAATTATAGTACACACATATCGTTAGTTTCATTTCGTAGTGTAATACATTATACGGGGAACAAATTTGAGAAAGTAAACTGCTCATTTAGTAGATCTTGGGTAAATATTATTAACAAAGAGGTAGGTGTCTATCATCCAGTCCGTCGTGAACCTCCTTCTGGAGAGCTAGTGAAGAAAAAGAACTTCTCTTGGCTCTCACAGTTGCTCCAAAGCGATTTGGCAGGGAACACTGCCATTGTGTTTGGTGTTCAATTCATTACTCGGATCGGGTTACCCGGTTCGGTTTTATCAGTGCGTAGCCTACAGACATACATCCCTAGAACACCTGTTGAAACATCCCTTTTTTGTGCCAACCCGTCCAAATATAATCAGACAACATGGTGCAGTTTGTTATGAATATTTTGCATTCCGTCGTTTGCTTCTTTGTGTATGGATACAAAGATTTCGAAAAGTGGCTTTTATCCAAATTTTCCAGCAAAGTGAAGCATCACATTCACAAAATATACCGAAGAGCAGGGATCAACATTGGCGGAAATGAACCTTGCGACATCCGAGTCAAAAATGATGACTTCTATGTACGAGTTGCGAACAACGCCGCTTTGGCTTTGGGAGAGAGCTATATGGACGGATGGTGGGACTGCGACAAAATCGACGATTTCTGCTACAAAATGTTTAGGAACGACTTGTATCTTCATTACCAGAAGAATCCCATCAACCAAGCAGTTAATTACCTAAGCATGAGACTCTTTAACTTACAAACTAAACAGAAAGCTTGGGAAATCGCAGATCAGCATTACGATCTTGGTGAGTTTCCATTAAAACTTATTTCCAATTCTCCTTTTAATCAAAAATTAATTTGAATAATTTTAAATTTCAAAATTGAATCTACTGTATTTTCAGCACGTGGACAGGAGAGATGGGAACTTAATGTTAAATGACTTTTGTTTAATAGGAAACGATTTATTTGAGGCGTTCTTGGATCCCACGATGAATTACAGTTGCGGATACTGGAGAACTGCTAACAATCTGAATCAAGCCCAACTGGACAAAATGGAACTAATTGGTAAAAAGATGTTACTGAAGCCTGGTATGAAAATTCTGGATATTGGTTGTGGCTGGGGAGGTCTAGTTAAATATTTGGCCGAAAATTACCAAGTTGAATGCGTCGGGATCACTGTTTCCAAAGAAGGAGCCCAGATTGCCCGGGAGCGTTGTGCAAATCTCCCGATCGATATCAGAGTCCAAGACTACCGAGATGTGAATGAGAAATTCGACCGTATCGTCTCTGTAGGAATGTTTGAACACGTAGGCCACCACAATTACCGAGTTTTCTTTGAATCTTGTAACAAATGTTTGAAGGACGACGGTCTTTTTCTGCTCCACACAATCGGAGTTCACCACAAATATGTTCCTCTCACCGAGCCTTGGTTCCACAAATACATCTTTCCCAATGGTATTCTCCCCTACACTACCTCAATCCCCAAAGTCCTTGACGAACTGTTTGTCCTTGAAGATTGGCACAATTTCGGACATGACTACAGTCGCACCCTCATGGCTTGGTTTGACAATTTCAACAAAAGTTGGCCAAAACTTCAACCTAAATATGGCGATAGATTTTACCGTATGTGGAAGTACTACTTGCTCATGGCAGCTGGAGGATTCAGAGCGAGACATTATAACGTTTGGCAAATTGTTCTCAGCAAAAATGGCTATCTTGGTGGATACCCTTCAATACGCTAGATAAAAATAAGTAGGGAATGTTGAAAAATACAAAAACTGAACAAAATTAATCAATTCGTCCATTTCATATTTGTTACACTCAAGTTATTAGTACATACCATTCCGTCCGAATAGGTCCCCCATGTACTTACTTGTACCGTACCTACATACTTACCTTAATCTTTGTACTTTCTATTACACTTCTAGATAAATAGTTAACATTTTTAAGTCTTAGGAAAAAGATCTTAGTACTCTACTCATCTACACTTAATCGCGTGTTGATATCACTTAATAAATCTGCAGGTGTTTGTGTTTGTGTGTATTTATTTTGCATGAATCTGTTAAACAAACACCTGAGCGCCTGGTGGGGAACATTGTAGGTAATATGTATTGTTACAGGGATTTTTACACTGTCAATAAATAATACACGTCTTAATAAAACCAATTTTCCTCGAAAAATAAATTGTTGATTGTAATAAAGTGATTAATACAAAATGGCAGCCTGCGAAATGAAACCATTATGAAAAATAACTGTCAATTCCCTTGTACATTAAAATGAAATATCGATATTCAACTTGTTTCAATTATTCATTTCATATAATGTGATAGCACTTGCATGGGAATTAATTACTGAACTTTACTTTATCGTGGATGAAAAATTCCCTGTGAAACCATTTACCGTTCATGAAAACACTTGTAGAAGACTCAGAGAAATTTTTACTGTTTTAAATGTTTTTATTTTCATGCAGCTGTAAGCGAAAGAAGAGCTTAGGGATATTTTAATTTAGGTTTCACAAATGAAAATACCTGCATCGTCTGCACGAGTAATGTACTTACCCAAAACTTTGATTTTAACTAATGACTATGCACAGGCAAGCATCATGGACATAACACCATGATAAAATCATAAATCGCATAATATATTTCTTGCACCTTGTAATCGTGATTACATAAAGTACGCTACGCTAATTGTAATTGGGTAATTGAAGTATTACATTAAAAATTGACTAGAGGAACTCAATAATATGGCAGACAGGTATCAACGTAGTACCTAATATGGGCTGACAAAGCCACAATGCCTACAGCTGTGTAGTGCACCGAACAATTTTCATTGTCAACAGCAAATACTGTTTCCTCCCGCTTTTGTCTGGATAAAATTCGCATGTTCTCATTTTCAAATGATTGTTGCGTTTTGTTCAGAATTGTCTGTTGAGGGTAAACAGTAGAAGATTCTCTAGGATCGGGAAAACAACCTGTTTTTTTCGATTGCCATTTGAGAATTTCGTTTAACCAGTCACGACGGAAGAAATTCGGATATCCTGCAATTCCACATATGCCAACTGCAAAATTAAAGGAAGAAATTATCAAATTATTACATCAAATCGATTCGTAATTGCAATGTTATATATAGTATTATGTGTATTAAGTAGTTTAATTACTTTGCTCTATGAACAGATCTCGAAAAAGTGTAGGAAACTTTGATTTTGCAATGTAATTTGCTTCTTGCCAAACTTTTCCACAAAGATCCTCTTTAAAGAGCCTCCAATCATAATTCTTAAACTGAGAAAGGAAGCGTGGATTTTCAATGCAAGATCTCTGTAGGTAACAACATTTCGTATTTTGACGTTTAGAAGTCAATTCATGCCACTATATTTATGTAAACAGCATTATTCCGTCGAATTTACCTTTTCTGCAAGAATCATAAAAATAACTTGGTGTGTCAATGAGTAAAGAGACATTTCCTTCCTCAGAAATAGGTCTGCGCATCCGGAAGTTATATCTTCGTTCTCGCAATTGAACACTTCATAAATACAAGCATCAGAAGTCGGTTCTTCCAAATCTTCTTCGTGGTACTCCAATCGATCTTTCGTGTCCACATCTAACTCATAAGATTCCATGATAGACAATGGTTGCCACTTTCTTAGTTCTGGGACCTCCCACAGTGTTGAATTTCCTACCCAAGGCAATGTATCTACAGATACAACAAATTCATTCATCAATCTTCCTAACGATGTAAGTGGGCCCTGAAGAAGGTATCTATACTTTTCTAGATAACCAAAATACCAACTATATTAAAGTGTGATGGTAGACGCATTGATGCACCATTGATGCATTTATCCAAGACTTCTTGCATCCGTCTACTACATTTACAGATACTATTGCTGCATTTAAGTATTTCGAATAAATGTCATTTTCATATTGGAACTTTCGTAAAAGTTTGTATGGGAATGAGAACGTATTATTTACCTTGTGCTTTATCTCATAACTCAAATCAAATTGCATGGGATACAGTTATAAATAAATGCAGAAATAGTTTCGGTAGGGCCTTGTATTGTAATTATGTAATCTCAATTAAAGTTTACCGTGATGGGCAATGTATTATACTAAACAAAATTATTGTTGAAAGTAAGTAATAAATAATTAGTTACAGAATTGTGTCAACTTACAATGCTTTTCCATAGAGGAAACTTTACTTCCTTCAACAGTTCGTACTATTCTTTCACTTATAGCCGAGGATCTCTTCAACATGTATTTCAAGTAGAGACTCAATAGAGGAGGGAGATTGGGATGGGCCTTCAAAGCTTGACTAAGCTGACCTGCAAATTGTATCATTGATTAAATTGAATAACAATGCTAATGCTATACTGACTATGGCTACATATACTCAAGGCTGGTTGAGGGTCTTAAGGGATTTCTTATACAGAAATCACATTTTTGATGATTTGCGTTGCTATTGTTTATATTAAATCTCTTGTACTATGCAGAATATTCTTTATACTACAGTACAGGAGGACAAGAGCATTAAGCTGAACGTACCTTCGGCGATTCTTGTTCCCAGTGCGGCATCCAAAATTAGCCGACCCGCATTTTTCTCATAAAAGGCCAAGCCCCGCTGCAAAGCCTCGGATATCACCTTAAAATCGAACTTATCGTAGTGACATTCCGGTGAGATTTGGACAAATAACTGAGAACTGTTGTCAATTTCAACTTTGCCATTTTTATGGGACAAGAAGGCGCTGCTCGCGTTGCTGGTTACACTCTGATATTTGGCGAAAAGGCTAACAATCACTACTCCAACAAAAATCTTAAAAATGCATGATAAAGAGCAGCAAAACACACACCTATTTCGATTGCCATTTCTGGACATTGTATCAATCAGTAGTTTCACAATTTCGCAATCTTAATTGAACAGCTACAGATAGATGAACTCAAACTATCAGAATTCCCAGTTTAATTACCACAGAAAAAATAGGTACACATTCTGTTTGCTGTGAATTACTTAGTTATTAGCAATTGAATTCAAAAATGTGTCTGAAATGGAATACTAAAACTAACTAGCCAGCATTAATATTTGATCAACGTTTGTGTCAAGTTTGTACTTTCTATTTTTTCTTAGAAAGAGTATTCAATGTTGCTCTTCCGGTTGTCGCAATGCAATTGAAACTTTCAGTTTTATTCACGAACCTAGTTTTGCTTGTGTTCAACTGCACAGAATCTACGGTGGTTTCCTCGATTACTTCAGTCGACTAAGATATAAAATACTGATAAAGCAGTGTAAAATCGTAACGTTCTTATAGCAAACAGATAAAAGACAGGTTGTTCATAAATTGGATTGTATTTCTGTGAACTGAGATATAATAGTGCTTTTATATTTAGTATTCCTTCTGCAGAGTCGTTTTCAATGTGAAGGAATACTAACTTAAACGTGAGAAACTTTCAAATTATTTAAACTGTGAAACAAATTAATAAACATAAATAGTGTTTCAGAATACAACTCTCGACACGACAATTCTAATTTCATGTTAGAAAAACTTACTACTTGTACCATACTACATTAAAATTTAATCTCTCCTGCAGAAAGTATGCACTAATGTGAACAAATGTACCTAAATATGTATTATCATCAGTTACGTTGTGCAGTTGGTGCTGCATGTGTTTAGTTGTATCTGTACCCAGGGGTTAGCCCTGTTTGCGCATTTACCTCTGCATACTACAATTTATTTTGTGTAATTTTCATTTTAATGGTAATGCATATCTACTCTATCAGTTGTACTACCTATTTAATACTGCTCTACAAGAAAACTAACTATCTACCTATTAAATACCTGTGTCAATGTGCGTAACCACTGTGCAAGAGTTAAGCATAGGTGATTCTTAACTATTGTATGAAATTGCATAAAAATTGGTTTACTTTGAGAATTAAAGGGAAGTTGACTGCGGGTCTGACAGAATATTCTATATTTACATACCGTAGCTGTATAGCTGTATACAAAGTAATGATATACTTTGGTTTACCTTAATTGCCTTATTTAATATGGTTATGGTTTGTATCAGTGATGTTATGGAATGTAATCTGATCTTGGACTTGCTTTTCGTTACCTTCATTCAACAAGTCAAGGTTCCACTCACTGAGCACATTTAGATTTATGCGAATAGCCGGACGTGGTAGCCAGTAATCTCTCTTTATGGGGTTATGTGCGCTACACAGAAGCAAACAGTCGTAGGCCGTAGGTAGGAATTACACTTCTGAATTAGGTGGACAAATAAAGCAGTCAAATATGAACTCTTTTCCGTCAAATTGTCTCCAAGTCTACATACATACGGCAAGCACGCATGGATTATGGATATGGATATCGTATGGAATGACAGTATATGAATCCCTTTATCCTTCAAATTCTGTCTTTTGAACGAGGAAAGTGAAACTATTTATGTAAGTGCTGACTACTCGATAAAAAATTAATTAGTATTTTTCTACAATTAGTAACTACCAATTTAGATATGGTAACAAATAATTAATTAGCAGATATTCATTTGCCATGAAAGTTCAATAAAGTATAACCTAACAAGTTTTCATGTTGCACATTATAATAGGAAATATTAAAACAGAATTGGATTGTTCGCTCAATTATTTTTTTCCTGCTTAATTTTACTCTCATTTGAAGCCCCACAACCGGCAACCCCAACAAAAGACATTCGCGGTTCGGTCGACACGACATTTCTTAATGAAAAAACTTTCTTTTATAGCAGCTTAGCTTTTTATATATTTCTATGGTTCTTGATTTTGTGTCAGTACCTGACAAATTATTCACAAGTAGGTTATGCGGTAATTCTTTCTTTCTACTGTATGTCCAATGTCCACTACTTAAACAACAATAGCACCACGCCACCGACATGACACTCGACGCGCTATCGCATCTTAACAAAAAAATGGAACACATTGCTAGAAGAAAATTTCATTCTTTCGAGAAAGGTATAGTCAAATTTATCATTACGCTACGCTCAATAGTGGGTTTTCTACATTACTTCGATTCTGAATGTAATCACCAAAATCGTTTGGTCGAGGAAAACCTGAAAACGAATAAAAATGACAATTTGGTATTTTTCGATCCATTTAGAATTGTAAGGAAAAAGAGGATTTGCAATTCCTGAGGGAGCATTAAATAATGCCATGCTAGAAATAGCTCTTTGGTCATTGAAGTGTATTGAAGTCTTGTGTGTTCAACTAGGCTCAACCATGCTCAACATAGGCAAGTTGGCTTCTCCACATATACTGCATGCCAACAAACCATGTGGAGTGGAGACTAGAGGAGACAGTGGAGAGTGGATGTATGCACAAGAAAGAAATCAAACCAAAGGATACTATTAAATATTTCCAACCGTATGGCATGAGGAATTAATAAAATATGGCCATCCTCTCACCTTTCACAGGCATCTCTGTGTGACAATTAGCCATTCTTATTTTTAAAGGTGAAATAAAATCATGCATGCATCTGTACATCTCTGTACTTCACAATTTTCAGAAAAAGTAAGCAATCAAAAGATTAAATACCTATACAGCTTTGAAAATTCATTAATCTTAGATGATCTTAGTAGGTAAAATGGACAAGATGAGATCCTAAATTACGCATACAGAGCATGCATGGGCAGAGAACGGACAAAATAATTTCATTGAGCCTTCAGACATTTTTCTCCTTGAGTCTTGTGTACATTTGGCACAAAAGACAATCGTTTGTGTAAACTTTGCGAAAGTGAATTGATGTCCTACCCAATCCTTGTCACAATGGGTCGCCCACACAATACATAGTCCACTGCAGGATAAAGTAGTCCACGGTAGGTAAATTACTTAGGTTCATGAAATGGCTCAAATAGGATTTACATTTCAATCTCGAGTTCTGCAAAGAAACTGCAGGTACATGTAGAATCTGCATCTTCTTTTACTGATCACATTCCAAACTATCATTACATGTGGATAAAGGGGCTTCGTACCGCATTACTTCTCTAATCTCTTTCTCAACCGATTCGATTTGGATTAAGTTTACATCTTACTGAGGCTGTAAAAAGTACATCTAGATTTCAACGGACTGTGGGATGGCGACCAATTCATTTAATACACTATTTTTTGCTATTAGCCTATCCACTATGTTTAATGGTACCAGAAAATTTGGTCGGAAAGAAAAGTCATAAAAAGGGCTGCCGGGGATCGCCCTAACGTAGAGAATGAATCGAAGAATTTTATTTCATTTGTGTGCAAATTATGGAATTAAAAACTGAGGAAATGTTACTCTCAGATAGCTATGAACTAAATGCAGTAAATGGGTACTAGTAAATAAATATGCATACAGTCATTTTATACATCTTTATTTACGACGCTACACAAGACCTACAAAACTACACATATAAAACTTATTTTGTATTTCTCTCCGAGAAAGGTAGACAATGGCAATGTAAAACGTCAGGGTTCTATTTCTTTCTATATCATTATATCAGATTAGGTAGGGTACATCTACGTTATAATGGTCTATTCTATATAGGTAGGTATATTTACTGCAGTCTACATTATTTTACTGCCAGACGATCAGAAATGTTTTTACTACTAGTCTAGTTTAGATCTTTTCTTAATTTTTTGAAAACGGTAATAGAAAATCAAAGTGACTGGGAAATGTTCATAACAGTAAAGCAGTATTCTCAATATTTTTGGTAAGCATGGTGTAAGTAGCCAATACGATTTAAGACCGCATAGCTACATTTATTACTAATAATATACATTACGGGAAGTCAGGTTTAATTTGTACTTGAGAAGAATACAGTTGCAAACAAACAACGAAGATGAACAAATGCTAAATAGTGTTATTTTGTAATGTTAACATTAACCAAAATAAGTCTACATCTACTATATAATTTAAAAAAGTATAATAATTAAATGTTATATTATTATTGCTTAGGTAAAACTTGCGATCCGCAATCTGCCTATGCTGTACAAGAGAGCAGAAAAGGCTTACTTTTAATCAGGTAGTTTTATCAATTAATAATAATTCATATAGTCATATATATTAGTTTTCACTTCTTATTGAGCATAAGAAGTTAGAAGCGCTTGATAAACTGAAATTTTTGGCAGGATGATGCAGACAATTGATATCTGCTTTTTTCAAACAGTTTTGAGCATTCACAATATTTGATAGGAGTTTTGCTTCAAACGGTAAAGGCACAGGGAGGACTCGCTTGTTTACTTTCTTCGCGGTAGCTTTGGCGAAAGCCTTATATACAGTCTGGCGCCTTTCTGTGTCAAAAACGCTAATTTCGCTATTTTCATCTACGTTAACATGATTACAATTGAGATTGAGACTAAGCTGTTTGATTTGTTTATACAAGCCTTGGCATGATTTCCTAACATATTGGTGCTTTGATGCATTGCTTGTACGGTGGATTTCCACTTCAACAACAATAGGAGGATTTCCATCATTTCCATCAGAATCTCCACTCTCACCATTTGAATTACGATCAGAAAAGTTATGATCGGAATCGGAAAAAAATCTGGACTGAGGATTTGGTCTTTCGCTTTCAGCTTCGTCTTCAGTGTCATCAGAATCATTATTGTCTTTGAGAGACTGAAGCTCACTTTCGTCAGAGTCTGTTTCCTCCTCGTCGTCCGAATCATCTGTGACATTATTGTCTCCTTCATTCGCATGTGTGTCTAAAACGGGTGGCACTATTACTTGTGCATTCATGTTCGCTTGTCTGTTTCTTCCGTTTTGATGATTAGCTTCCCAGAAAATATTTATTTCTAGTTGCAAACGAACGTCAAATGCCATGAAACACACCGTGATCAAAATAGGTAGTTGAAGTTTGTTTGACCAAGCTAGGCGAAAAAGTGCCATCAGGGTATGTCTAAAAAGATATTTATTTTACCGTAAGAAAAACTTTCCATTGCATAATATTACTTTAGTAATTTTTAATTTGTTGAAAATTTAACTAAAAGGAATATTATGAGCTATTAATAACACCGACTTACTTGAAAGGACCATTAGCAGAATAAGGTATAAGTGAACTTAATGATCCTACATTAATTCTATATGGAAGTAGAAGAGGAAAACTGAGCCAAGTCGGTAACATCGTAATTGCCTCTAAAATAATAATTTAAAACTATAACATCGATGTTCAATATGTTAACACTACATGCTTATAAATGCTACTATGCAAATTCAAATATTTATTTTGATATTTGAAATGGACTTATTGCAGTTAATAAACAAACCTGATTAAGGTATAAACTATCCACATAGTATACGTACCCCCTTAAAAGCTTGAGAATTTTTGGGCCCCGTTTCCAATATTTCAGAATTTTTACTCGTACCAAGGCTTAGAATCTCCAA
>JABASH010001774.1:0-23835 GCA_019776445.1 Tomocerus maximus | reverse complement strand
GTTTTATTGAACCACATTTGACAAATATTGACGATTTGGTATGCATTTGAAAATCATGAGTTTTCAAACAAACCGGTGTGTTTTAGAACAAACCAAGTTTCAATACAAACTGTAACATATACAAAGTGTAAATGTAAACTGAGTGTTTGCAGGAGCATCACAGATACTAATATTATCCTACTGCACGTTTAGCATAACATTCGGAAGAATACATTGAAGTAAATATGTAGTACTTAGAGCAGTGTGGATAATGAACAAAGCTCTAGACGCAAAGAAAAGGACAGACAGGGACAGACTGATTGCTAGCGTCATTTATCATTGTTAGTAATTCTTTCGGGTATATCATCACATCATTACTATGCATCTTCTTTGTAGCAGTAAAGTAGTCGGGGAGAGGAAATCAAACTTATTCAGCGCAAGGCATAGACATATTGGAGGACATAGCAATGCACAAAGGGCAGACTCATAATAATAATGCACAGAGAAGTCGTTGTCGTTGATAACTGGAGGGAAGGATATACTTTTGGTAGTGTGTGTATCTACTTGCTCTTACGTGTGATCCGATTGTTGTAAGTAGTTTTGCGTATGTGGTCCTCCGTCTTCGCCCTCACCCGGCTTATGGATGACTCAGCACAACCCGACAATCCTTTGTAACTTGCTCTAACTCTAGTCATTCGAATCAACTGACAACTAAAGAAAGACGAGACAGTCAAATGCAACGAGATTCTCTTACAATACGGAACATCCAAGTCTCAGGCAGAACACGACACGTTACATAATAAATATTCTATCTATACCTGAATAATATCAGTATTGAGGGAGCGAGTGGGCTGAGTGAGTGATGCCACAACCAACAAAGAATAGCAAAGAACACACTCTCATTTAAATTACTCAAAGTCTGTCTGGTGTATAGGTACTCCATTAAATTTTCCTGCTACAACTATTATCTACGTCTCCTGCCCAACTAAATAAGAAAGAAAGCTCTCTGACTTCTCTTGACGTGATCCACCCGATGCCATTCATTGTCATACTATCAGTACACGGCAGAATATGAAAATTCAATGAAAAGCAAATAGGACAGACAATAGTCAGGGAATTGTATTGCTATATACTGTAACATTTATTGTAGTCTATATATTGCATAACAAACACAAAGTTGAATTGGAATTCAATAATGTCTCATCTAATCAGGAGTCAAAAAAGCCGAATGAAAAGAAATGTGCACATTTTAATACTGAAAGTATAATGTTATCTACATCTGTCGAGTGTGGTCTGGAGTGCAGATTATATAACTTATGTTCTCGAAGGAGAGATATCTAATGAATTCTAATTCCACTGTGGTGACTGAAATACTTCAAGACTTCAAGGGCTACTTTTATCACAACTTCTCTATTGGCAAGTCAATAGTAGGAGAGTGAACATCGAGCTGATTGATGTCGATATGACACATGGCTGAAATAAAACTGTATAAGTTTTACTGTAATATGTAGATTCTCTTCTGACAACAATCAGTCAGTTGACTTGACTTCTTTTTCTGCTCTCATCCCCGCCATTCTGCCTACAATAACGTTGAATCACAAAGTTGCAAGTCCTGTGTGTGAGTCTTGCGTTGCATTCCATAAAAGGTAAAGCTCCCTCTTCATTCTTTACACAATCAGTCTATTGCCATCATCATCCGAATCTCCAGAGACTTTATTCCGCAGATCGACTAGTCCGCACTTTATAGTAGGCAGACACATTAGACAAATCTGAAAGGGAATATTAGTGCTAAGAACGAAAGGTTTCGTTCCACCATCCAGAGTAGAGTGATATATTTAGATGTATCACCATCTCCAACACAATAGCTATCTCTGTATCCATCACTTTTTCCCTCTATATGTCCTAGACTCACCAACCCATCTATTCATTCGTTATATGTATTTAAACTTTTTAATTTATTCGTAAGTGCAACTCCAAATCTGTTGCATTTTATGGATCAAGAAGACTTGAGCCTGACCATATTATTATTTCACTTATGACCAAAATTCTATATTAATTTATTTTAAAAATAAACAATTACCTAGTTCATAATGCGAACTTAATTTCAGAAATCGTGGATTCAAGCAGAAAATTTTGTCGAAAACATCAAAAATTTATTGAAATTGGTATTTAACTCCCGCATTGTTAAAGAGACTACGACACATTGCATAAATATTCCAACGTGCGGCACTTTACTATATTCTTTACTTTCAGTGACTGACTCACTTGCATTCAAATCTCAGCTATTATTCTATCTTCTGAGTATAGACTGCGCTTTCACCAATGTACATTGTAGGATATGCTTATCTGTTAATATGAAATATACATACACATAAGTAACATCCTTTCTCTCCGCCGCCTTCCTGGAAATTCAGCGGCTAAATAATGCATAATATACTGAAATGTCTGATGAGGATTTTGAAATATAATTTGCCCAGCACTCGAGTTTTTCTTCGTACTAATTCCGTTGTTGATTAGAATTGTCTGTTAAATGTTGGTATGTTTATTACAATTGAAAGCACAATTACCATTGAATTTGTGAGTATGTATTTCAGTAATTGTAGAGTTATGTAACCATTTTAAAATTTATCGATTGAAAATACCTTAGCTGTGGGTGAAGAAGTAATGAGTATAGTCATGACATGAATACCGAGCTTTTATTTGGGGCATGAATCAAATTCAATGCATGTTTGGACTAATACGTACATTTACTACTATAGATATTATATGCAACTGCGAATTTCGAATCTCTATAGCGAGGAGAAGAATCTGTTTCATTTCACATGAGTTGATGCACTGCGTAACATATCCGGGCTCTATTCTTGTATCGTCTTTAGTGGGTAGTGCAACTAGAAATTCTGTTAGATTCAATAGTATAAGTGCTCCAGTAAACATTATATTATTGTGTAGTCGTGTAGAATTTGTCGATTCGAGAGCTGCCCGAATTTTTAGAGACAGAAAAGCGTCCGAAAAGGAGCCCACACAACAAAATTTTCGTTCCATTACTTTCCTTTTGTAGCAAATTCACACCACTACGTGTATATCTTTGATGGCTGTAGTCGGATGCACGGGTATAAATACATAATACCCGGGCGATATAGGTGAGTTGTCTGTGTGGTATTAAGTAATGGGGGAACATCGGAGCCTTTGCAGTAGCACAGATAGATTTTCTATCTTTAGAGTATGTTCGAGTGTGAGAGTGATAAAAAATCGATTTGCTCGCATCATGCTATTGATTCCACTATTCGAGGTGCTTCAGGCAAAGAAAACGATTCGACCCACCCAGCCCTTCCCAACAACCAAGACATCTCATCCTACTGGGGTCTCTATACTCAATCCCACTATACTGATACCCTGCACGGCACTCTTATCCTCCTACAACTTGTTTAATTGCTCAAATCTCTTTTCATTATATCCCTTTAACTCGCAAGTTTTATTATTCGCTAATTCTTTGCATTCCAGCATTTCCTGCACTTCAAATTAAGTTTTGGAGATTTTGATATCCCCATTTTCTAACATTTCTGTATAATGTAAAGACAGTAATAATTACGCCCAATAGTTAAGTTACATGATTAATTAAGATCTGAGATAAATAATATTCATTATATTGCTCTTGTACAGTGGAAGTATGTTGTTCGCTAGGAAATGTAAACCTAGTGATAGTACTCGAGTGTATTATTTGGGGCAGACCATTGTAGAGTTATATTAAAAATTGTTACTGCAGGATCCAGGCATAAAATGTTGCGTTGAACTGAAATCGATTCTCGCAGCTGACTGCGACTCCACTAATCTATGTAATCTAATAGATTGTGAAATTGTAATGTAGCCTAGTCGACTACTATTACATAGTTGAATAGACGTGAAATAGGAACGTAAGTGCGTTCAAGGTTTGTTCTAACTTGTTAAGGTATTGATAAGAAGTCTGGAACATTTTCGCTCGTTAAATGGAACTTGGATGGGACTGGTATGGAAATACCAAACTGGTTTGTTTAGCTCCAACATTCTCCTTCGTCGCTTATAGGTTTGTCTAAATCTGCTTATTTCCATTTCCAATGTTTCGGTTTCAAACAAAATGGAGTAGCATGGCTGGTACACAGAATACGATTTGCTTATACAGGTCGGGATTACTATAGCTGAAAGAATAGGTTTTAGGACTCCCTGGTCCGGGAAAGATTAATTTTTAAAGTTTTCCGTATAGCAAGTGAGAATATAGCACAATAGCATGGATGGCGATGGACAAGATATATTCTTTCTTGGAAATAAATATGCTCCTGCCCGCTTAAACACTTTGTGTACTAAATGCATATAGTCCTACTTCCAGCAAATAGTGTAGAAGGAGACGAGGATGGTGTTTGAGAAGTTTGACGGTACAGGCAATCGCCTACATAAACTGAAATGCTATTCCGGCAATCTATCACATTATGCTCACTTTTAATTTAAATTGGGATGATGTATGAGCCGAAAAGTGCAAATGACGTAAATGTTTTTGAAGTGAGTGAATGACGGACGATGAGTGAGTGATAGTCAGACCAACCACCCGAGCTAAATCCTTGCGTCGCCAAAGTCTGCTCACCCAACAAATGCAATGGCAACGGCGACGATTTATGCATACGCTGCTACTGGTTCTACTACATATTGATATTTATTATCGGGGTCGGACTTTAAACAGAAAATTCAGAGCAAATTGCACATATATGTATGTACTACTATATGCATAAGTAATATATCAATGTACTCGCACAGTCGCACATCCATGATTTTTTGAAAAATTACAAATCTATAATTTCAGTTAATTTTGTTAGCGTAGGTACTGATTATTAAGGTACGCTTACTAAGAAATAATGTTGCACTTTCTAGAATATCCCTTTGGAGTTTTATTACTTACAAATTTATTAATTAGGTTACAGTGAAATTTATAAATTGTTACAGTCATCTTTTTCAAATTGTTTTTCAAAAGAAGACAAAAGAGTTAAATCAATAAAAATATAAAGAATGATAGACCAGAGAAACATTTCGTCTCCTTCAGCCTCGTACTTATACAACTGCATCTCTCCACTATTGTCAGTTTGACTGAAAACAGTGTGTATTGTGTAGTCTGCATGTACTATGCATCATGCATGATAGGTGTATTACAAAATAGGGTGAAATTAAGGCAGAGCACATTACCACATAGTCATCCGTCATTGCTGACAGCAAGTAGAGCTAAAAGACCGAAATGGCAGACGAAGAGTTTTACTTGCACCACTTTAATGTTCTCGATAAAAGCTCCCGTAATGTGTATGCTGATTATAAATGCTCTTATCGGAGTGATAGAATTCTTTTTTAATATTTCTGGTGTGATGCATAAACTAGGATATGTCAAGAGCCGAAATGATGTTTGAGAAGTATTTGCATGGTTTACCCAAGGTGTCACTCTTGTTGATAAATAGAAATCTTGGGGAATAAACATATAAATGAAGGTTAGTGTTGGTTAGGAGATGAATAAAAAGGGAAAGAAACAAATATTATTGTGTCAAGAGAGAAAGTGCGTTTTTATGTTTCCGTAGAAAGAGATTTGCCTCTTTCCCTCCATTCTTCTGCATCAGAGTGAACTGGAGTGGAGAGTTCTTGTGTGAAGCTACGTGTGGTGTAAGTACCATTGTGTCTTGCTCTACTATCTATTGCTAATCGAATTCTTTTGAGCCAAGTCAAAGCAAGGCAAGGGAAACTGAAGCTTAAATCAAACAAAGCAACATTTTCGGCTAAGCAACGTGTTCTTTTGCTTTCTATTGTATTCTCTCCGCATTCTTCGTCCAGTTCAATCTCTCAGCCACCAAATTCACGCACTTTGACGTGATCTCTGACACTCTTCAATCCCGAATCACAATTCCAGAATTACCGGCGCTAATTTGCACACATATTAATGCTAATTAACAATATAATTTAATGTTTAATAGACAAGAAAACTTATTTGAGTTGTAAGGAAAATGATATTCGTGTTCTATTGACGATTAAAACGTTTTTCCTCTCTTATTATTTATATACGTATGTGCATGTTTATATAAAGTACAGATAAGAAAAAAAGTAAGTAGGTAGTAGGCACAGAAGGAAAATAAAGTTACTTTCCTTAGCTCATAGAGGAAATGTAGAAAGTGTATCTGAATAGGGCTATCTTTAGAATGTATTTGGGATAGACATATACAAAATGATACTTTTCATTGAATTATGGTTACTAGTTGCAGGTTGGAAAATCATCAGTCGCCTATTCATTTGAAGGGCACGTGGTCGGTATAGTTCTGTGTGGCAGGCAGGCAGTGAGCATAAGCAGTTCAGCCAGCTACATTACTTATTTGCAACTTTGAGCTCACAATCAGCTTTCAGTTGAGTTCAGTTTCGGCTTAAATTTTATGTCAAAGTCTTCTGACTTTGCTTTTCCTTCTTCTCTACTGATCCAAGCAAGTAAGTAGTAGAGAGAGGATATATTTAGTTCAACCCGGAGTTCATGATTCACTTTTTCCGTCCTGACATGAGCCGAGGGAAAAGCAAAAGAAGACCAGAGCCACGAAGTAAGCCAATGCAAGTCGCAAGGGACACTAAGCTGCCTCATCAGTCTCATCTTCAAATCTTCTCACTGCCTTTCTTTGCTCTGCTTTATAAACTCTTAGAATAGACGTCCTTCTACACAATCCTTAGGCACACCCACTCACTACCTATCCACTATAAACAAATAGTTACCTAACTATACTAAATATCAACTTGGAGGTCATTCTCTCCAAAAGTTAAGGCATAGATTACACATTTCTATGTATACTTTTACATATAATGAGCTGTTTTTATTTTACTAATATGTGGCAGTACGGAAAAGGCATAAAAGTTTTTTTAATGTGAAACATAAGTATAATACAGCAAAAATTGAATATATATATATTTTGTTACCGTAGTGCTTGCAATAAACTATCGATACAAATTTTATATACAATATAAAGTGAGTGGTATTAATCATAGCACTATAATATAGTGATACGGCAGTATATTTAGCAGTGTAGATCAGAATGTTATAAAATATAGTAGCTTCTTTGTTAACTCCAACAACATAGCTACAATATGAAAGTGTAGTTGCTATAATATATGTACAGAGTGTAGTATTTGAGAAGTAAGCTGTCTTTGCAACTCTTGCTAGGAATTACTTGTATTTCTTACTTGGAAGGTGGCTCGCCAATTACGAAACTTCCCTTTCTAATTCCACAAAACTTATTCCTCTCTTCATTTAATTACTTTGCCATGCCTTACTCTGAATTCAAAAAACCTTCCGATCCTTCTTTGAATTAGCATAAGCCTAACAATATAAGACATTGACTCATCATCCACAGAGAAAGTTTAGAAACTGACTTTTTTCGTGCGTAAAATTTGTACGTGATGCTTTCTTTTAGTGAAGGATGAAATGTGAGTGAAAGAGAAAGTTTGACATTGCATCCTCCTCGCCTTTGAGTGCAGCCAAAAGTAAAGATTCGTCCGGATCTTGTTCTCATCAAATTACGATAACCTCATCTACTTTGACTGCATACATTATATTTTAAGTATCCCTACCTACTGAATGCTCAGTCTTGCAACTCTGTTCATCGAAAGCCCGAAATACCAGTGCATAATGCATAATATAGATTTTTCAAGGCGTCGGGATATTGATTGAAGTGGATTAGATATGCAAAACACTCTCAACTGCATTTCAGAATGGAAAATGAATTCTCTCTCCTTCAACCCTCTTCAAAGTAAAAGTACATTTCGGCCAAAAAGCTGTCGGAAAAGACGCAGTGATAATAGTCAATGCAGAATCCAGATAATCTAATGTTCACTATCCGTTCCTAGGTTGCAGTTACTTTTAGTAGCTGCAGCTTTATTCATGTGGAAGGAATCCAGCGAAAATGTGGAATTTTGGTATATTCTATCCGTCAAATTTGTATCTTGATCAATTTTCAAAAAATAGAAACAAGTTTGTTCATCGTGTTTTATTTGTGTCACTTTATAGATTTCTCTAGTCGCCCAAATGCGATAGATGGAAAAATATTAAGCACATTACTATTACCGAATACCTGTTTGTACTACATCGTTGTCAATATTTGTTCATCGTACTGTCATTATCCTTATTTTTGTTTCTAAATCTGTACTGTAAAATATTTTTAAACTGTAAAATAATGATTCTCCTGTTATTAAATTAAATTTTTAAGTTTCCTATTAGCTACATAAATATTTAATGATATACTGAGTGTGTAAGTGATAGTGTATCACAAACTACAACTATATTTTACTATAGAATATTGTACTACATATTATTAAGTTGAATATTAACGAGCTAGTCAGACAGTAGCATTTGTCTTCCTCTCTAGGGCAGATATTTCTATTCTTTAGCTAGAATAAACATCCAGAGCCGACAGTTCTCACATAAAAGCTGACATAGTCGATCTGTCACGTAATTTTGTGGTTGTACCTTAAAGGTTAGCTATAGCATTCTTTCAGTGTTATAATGAAATAGCGCCAGGTGGCAAGAAAGAAACCGGAAGAAATTTTCCGGGGCTTTATTGGAGTATTTATGGTTCCGCCCATATCAATTGCAAACCCTAAGAGGGGCAGATGAATATAGAAAGTTTGAAATAATTCAGAGTCAAATGCATTCGTAGCATGTGCTTTGTGCATCAAAGACTTGTGCACACAAAGAGATCCTTTCTCCGTTGCAATATTGCACATTGCACCGCTCACCTCTTATGCTCGGTTCTGTCAGAGTCAGAATTATGACTGTTTACTGTTTGCATAGTAAACACATTCGTTGAACTTTCGAGGACACAGCTTGCTTGTTTATATATTTATATGAGAGATTGGATTACTAATGCGGCTACGGGAAATGGCACATAACTTTAAAGTCTTAAGCTTAATTTGTGTCTTTACAAGTACTGATAGTTTTTGGTTCAAGTCTTCATTTGCACCAGATTTTACACAAAAAATTAAAACTTTTGCATGCACAGAAGTAAAGAGGTGGCAGCGACCACCCAAAGTGTCTATATTTTTATTGCAAAGTTTTTCAGATCCACATAGTTGCCTATTCCCATTGGATATTATCTTAAGTATTTCTCTTGATCATCCTCCATTCATTCATTCAGCTCTCTTTCCGTCACTTGTTCATTCACACACGGAAAAAAGGATTTTTCTTTATTCCCTTTGCTTTCCCTCTCTGGCGAAATTGTGAATGAATGACGAAGGAGTGCAGATAAGAAATTTATGCAACTTTACCACTTTTATATTGAATTTACTAGTTTAATAATAAGTGTCTGTCTGTGAGATTTGGCCGGATGCCCCTTGCTGATGTGAAAGTGTGTGCGTGGGAAGGAGTTGAATGCAGTTCAGGGGAAGAATAAATATCGAATATTGGGGAAATGGGAAAAGAAATAGAATATCCGAGGAGATTCCGTTGGCTGGCAGAGTAATAATGCAGTTAATGTATGAAGGTACTTAGAACAGATCCAAAATTCCGCAAAGAGACTATTTCGTTTTTCTAGGATGGATGGAAATAGAGGTCCAGGAAGGGATAGAATTGCTTATAATAATAATGCTGAATCTCTCGGCTCAGGCAATATTTCAATATTATTTTCAATTCGAATTTTCAATTTATCTGGGAAAGCAGACTTAGTTCGCTTGGCTCGTCTCCTATGCAATGAAATATTATGTAGAAGGATGAGAGTCGAACGCTCCATTGTGGTAAAGAGAAAATTCAATGCCTTCATTTCGGTCGCCCCTCTTGTCGACTTTAGTCTTTTCCAAAATACAAATACAGTATTTGGTTGACTTGACATTTGCCTGGAATATAAACACAACTCAACCCAGTCAGGTCGGCTGCCCTTCTTTTCGACAAGTTCCACGACGACAAGACAACATGCCGACATCTTCGTTTCCTCAATCCCACCGATATCGCAGATATGCTCCAAGAAATAAATAAATCTCTTCCTTCCTTCACACTACAAATAATACAACACAAAATGCATCCACCTATGTATTTATTCATGAAGGGAGAAGTCCCGCATTTAAAATTCCTTTTTCTCTTTGCATTATTCTTGGAGCTTCCTCGGAATTTAATAGCACCCCGATATTCATACTACCTAACCTACCCGATAGTAATAAGCGTGCAAGAAATATCCCATTCTGCCACCTTTGCACACAGTCTGCCCATAATATGCTCTACTATGTAGAATATACTTACAGGGATAAAAGCCATTTACCTATATTACGTTTCGGCACAATAGACAACAAAGTTTTGAAGCTTTAGTGAAAATGTCTACGCAGCGTAATATTGAGTTAGTGTGTGGAGATTGAACAGGTCATGTCATGTCTCGCCACGGCAGAACTATTGTATTCTTTAAATTCCAATTTAATACAGTAATTGTATGCATATGTTTGTGCGCAATATAAATACCTTTTTGCCACAAAGTCTATTTCTCCACATCATGGTTTTTTGGGTTTATTGCGAGTAGGTAGTGGAGTGGAGCGTAGCATGGCGTAACGGGACGCAGTCACTGGCTCCGACCAAAGAACGGATAAATAGTGTTGGTTGGTTGGGAAGAGTCTCGTTTCTAGTTTTGCGTGTGTACTCAGCCATCTAAATCATTTTATATTACATTTCAATCCCATCTCGCCTTTTCTTTGCATTTTTCAATCGAAAGCTCCTTTCCCCGCGAGGGAGTAGAGAAAGTGTGAGCCAAGTAAGGAAGACATTCACAGATTCCTCGGTTATCTCAAATGTAGTTTCCATGCCAGACTTGGAAAAGGTTCCTTCCCTCCATTTCCTCCGCCGTGCCCTCTCACTCACAGTTTCCCTTTTCTCTACTCATCTCATAAAAGCCGCCTCATTCTGACTCATTGCATCATAAACGACACTCTTATTACGGAAACTGCAGAAAGAGTCGTCATCCCTCTCTGTCTCCTCTCCACGTGTTGCATTTATTCAGCCTTTCTCTCCTCTAAGCCTGCTAAGGCCATAAGCCAACACCGACTCAAAAACTTGGCTCAAAATAATATTAAATGTATTCCCAACATTTTTGTAGCAACTCTCGAGTGTATCTGATATTTTAGAAAATAGTTCATAAGAGTAGCCATGCAATTCACAGAGCTCGGCACGAAAAAAGTTGTGAGATACAATAAGAAATAAATAAATGGGAGCAGTGCCGTAGAGCATATTGAATGTATTTACATAGTAACTATAATAATATTATGCGCACATGCAATAAATATATATTGAGTTAGCTAAGCTGGAAATTCCTCTCTAGGCCCATCTCAATATTATCTTTCAGCAAAAACTGTGCTACGTTTCTATTCGACAAGACAAGTGACGTGATGCAAAGTGACACACTTTTAAAGAAATGTTTCCAATTCAGAAAACGCCATACCTACGAAAGGGAATCGTCGGACTCGTTCACATTCTCCATCTCCCTCTAATGCATATATCAATATCAGTACCTACTCCACTTTAGCCGATATGCTATAGGAAACTAATCCAGGATTTGCAAAATTTTTGCATAGAAATTTCGTTGGTATTCCATCGCATATTACGAGTCGAAGAAGAGGACGCTAAATACAATGGAGATACATGCAGACGGTGAAGACATCGTTCTTGTGCGTTATGTTACTTATGTATGTTATGCATGCCGAGTGAAATCGAATTCTTCTTCTTTACATACGCTGCACTGCGTTACTTTGTCTACCTATGTACATCCCTACTGGCTATGCATATAGTTGTAGTCCCTACGTAAGTATAAGTAGTCGGGGAATCCTTATAGATAACAGACGATATAAATTACACGGGCACCTACGGAGGAGAAACGATAACTAGGACTTAGTATGTACATTGTTATAAAAATAGAATCTCCTCAGACAGAAGGCAATTGAAGCGGATATTTCGTTGGATGAAATTACTCCCGCTCCTGGAGTTTCTTTTGTTGCGCCACTCCAATTGGATTACAATGCAAAATAGCCCTTTGAATCTCCATTTTTCATGTGTATGCTCTGAAAACGGAGGAAAATAGAATTCAAAAAGAAAATAATATCAGACATTGTAAATATTTTAGCGTGTCTCGGCAGATAATTTATACTTGAAAGTAATTCCTTGCAAAAATGGAAATAGTGCAGAATGGAGATAGTAGAAGGAACTGGCATCGGCTATTGATTAGCTCCTACTCTAAGTACCAAGATTACTCCATTGAAAAGAGAGGAAAGAATTTTTTCAATTGGCTATAGAATTGCGAGTGAGTGCGAGAGATAAGGAGAAATGGCGGAGGCGGGGGCTGATGCGATAGTGGCGTGGCGTTAATCGTCTTATTAGGCAGTCAAGTGAGACGAGACGAGACCACATCAGTTGGCATCACAGGGGACGCATTCATCCACTTACTTACCCTTAAACCTTGCCAAACTCTTATATTAATACAAAATCTTAGGACATCAAACTGTCCTCACTCACTCACTGGGTCTCTGGTTTACTTTGTCAGTCCAACTTTCTTTTTTATCTTCTTCTGCTAAAAGAAAATTAATTTTTGAAATATATACGAGTGCCTATTGCAGTGGGTATAGTATTGCAGTATTTTTATTTATACTCCTATAGTCCTTACTACCATCTCCTATGATTATATCTGTAGTAGTACATGCAGTAGTATATAGATCAGGAGTTGTGTAAAGATGCTGTTACAGAGAGTGTCTTGCTTGTAGTAGAAATACTAGTAGTGGCAGTAGTGCAGAACAGCAGTAGGCAGTAGGTAGAGGAGCTGGAGAAAGAGAATTAGTTTGGAGGTGGCAGGCAGTTTGAATGCAAATGGGACACGGAGAGAGAGCACAACAGGAGGACACGGCAGATTAAACAGGGAGATTGACTGTAGACACTTAATAGGCAAATCAGCTCTCCGAAAAATGAAAGTTTTCCTTTTCTCAGTTTCCCACTCGAGTGCTGTGATTCCACTTTGTCTATTTACTGGAGACTCATTTAGCTACCTCCCTCCACGTGCTAACCATGCAAATCCCCAGCAAACTCAAAGATAGTAATTATGCAGATTTGTGTGCTAAATCAATTGGCAAGACTAGTTCCGTTTTTTGTAAAACTCACATTTCTTTTCAAGTGGAGTCATTGCACATAATGTGATTTTTGGCTGACAACGCACTACGCAATCAACGCCCGGCCCTGTCACTCTGATCTGATTAGTAAGACTGTGACGCCCCTACTAAATAAACAACGCAGTAGCACACCACATTACTCTTTTATGACATCCACTCCTCCAACTTTCACGCAACTCGTAAAATGCTACTAGCAGCCAACACAAATCTTAACGGAAGAAAATATTGTTGAGATTAATCACATTTTAACAATGTATAAGCCACAATGAGAATTCTCCTTTCTGTTTTCATACAAAAGTCTAACCTAACATTTCAGCAGAGTTTGATACAAAAAACTAACAAGAGTGTGGATACACTGTCCCAGTGGGTGGCCCTTTAATGAGATTTTAAATACTCTTGGCCAGCCCGAGCTACGCAGATTTTATCTTGGTCCTCTGACAACCTACATTTTTATAGATCTTTAGGAACTGTAAATATTTACTCGACTTTATTATGCAATTTTTGAATCAGTATGGAATCATTATTTTTTGTAGGAACTATAAAGCTGTCACTGTAAAATAATTGCTGTACTGTCGTGAGTGACTCGGGAGGGCAATATTATAGCTACGTAAATATATTTACAGCAATATCATTACCCAACATATCCGACATTCACAAGTAGAACGTGAAAAGTAAGGCAAAGTTTCGGAAGCTGAAATATGAAAAAAGTTTAATTTTTTGTTGGGTCGTTTTCATAGTCTTCTTGGCATGTTGAGTTCTGGAAGGAAGTTACTTGTGTCGTGTGTATTTATTTAGTAATCTCGGTACTTGGTCTCGAGATGGTTTTTCTACACTTTCTGCAAGAAGTTGGAGCAAATAATTTTTGACAGAAGAATATCATCTGCTGAACTTGAGATAGCAAGAGACACGAGGGAGAGTCAAGTTTCTGTTTTTGCTTCCATTTACCAATTTATAGGAATCTCTTTAATTTTCCGTTTCCCAGCTCTGTTACATAATATTATTTAGTTGTTATAAATATACGGACAGATGCAACTACACACAGCTAGGAACTAAGTATAGAGGAAGCCAAGTTGAGCCGGGTTCCCAGTCCAGCAGTGGAAGAGTGTGTGAGTAAGTAGTAGTAGTTTGAGTTCCACAGAGACTTTAATCGAAAGAGACTTTCTCTCTGCCTTGCTTCACTTGTTTCACTAGGTAGAACTTTGGAGGATGGAACTTTGCCAAAATTCTATCGATTTATTATGCACAGTGCATTGCTTCGCATCGGGTTACGACGATCACAGTAAGTATCCGTTTTTTACATTTCTACGGTGGGCTACTCCTCGGCTGACTGTCTGTCTGTCTCTTCCCTCCTGATAGATACCCACCCGCCAGATAGTTAAAGTATCTCTCTTAAGTTCACATCACATTCAATTTGGACTTAAAATAGCGTCATGCATCAGTTCCCTTAGTCTGAATGTATTACTAAGTACACGGATTCCAGCAATTGCATCTCCAGACTCTACCCGCCACTACAAACAGCCTAATCTCCCCGATAAATACCTATCTCTGCATCTACACTCATTCTCCGCCGATACAAACGTTGACTAGTGTCTCTAAGATGTCAAAGAGAGATATGTTGATATTTACATGGAAATCTATTCAAAGTGAGAATTGCTGTCAAGTACATGAATAAATGGAGAGTGGCCCAATAAGCCGATGCATGTGAATGTGACATGCACCTTGAGTAGCTTTCCTCCTACGTATTTGTAGACGTCCGTATAAATACAAAAAGCGAGACGGAGAGATTGAGGATGAAGATCAGCATTCAATTCAGGATCAAGATCAAGATCATTACACTTTTACAGTTACATTTCTCTCTTGTTACATAACACGTGCTCGCCCTTCGATTCATTGCAAATCAATAGAAATACAAAAGCAGCCAGTGCAGTTTGTCTTCACTTTACTGTCTGCCTGTCACATTGTGGCTTTGTTTTTCCTTCTCCTCACTTTCACTCCTCCGCTCGTATAAATATACTTCATATATAAATACGCACAGGCACGAAACACCCGACTGGAAATTCCAGGCACCTCCAGCATTTGCTATGTGCAAGGCGGATAGCGTACTTTGTCACGTCAGGAACAATAAAGGAAATGCTAGTCAAATTTATTGATGCAGTCTCACGCACTATTTCTATGGCCTTTTAAATGTCCTCTTCAATGGCCACTCTCACATATCCTCAAATAAACTGGATAATTTTGCAAGATACCTTTCACCACTATAAAACTAAATACATTTGCAGACACTATTTGATATTGTCTGTGCATATAATAAATATTAGTGCTACTACTATGTCCAGGCTGTTAGCGAATACCGATTACGACTATAAACTAAATACAAGTATTAGCAGTGGAATGAAATCTCATGATCTAGTACAGGCGGAAGCCATTTATATCGCACATCAAAAGCAGAGTATTGTGGGCGGTGGAGATGATAATATATACTCGATGCGATTTCTTATCAAACAATCTTTGCACAGATCTAATGGAAACAGTCACTTGCAAAGCCTATTCATTACACTATGTACAGAAGCCTCACAAATACGCACTGAAGTATTTGTTCATTGCCAATTTGCTTGACTCATTCCGTCCATTTTGGCAACAACCGTTTTGTTTATAATGCCAGTCCGTACTTAATCACCTTGTCCAGTTAATTTGGTTTGGCTCTTCAGACTAATTCTCCCTGTACAGCAATAAAGGTAAGTATGTAGAGGGTGGTTTTCTGACGAGGATTCATTCGAGATGACCATCCTACTATCCTATAGCAGTCAGTAGTGGACACAGCAGAGCATTGACTACAGATTAAAGCAAAGCCATCGCACTGCATATAAACCCAAATGGGTGGAATTGAATGTGAACTTTAGTTAAGTCTGAAACATATTTGGGTGATTGTGCGTTCGTTTATCGCAGTCGAAGGCCATTCTATGGGAATTGTCGTGTCGAGAGCTAATTATTAGTAATTTATGTGTCGGCACGCACAACAGATAACTCCCGGCCCCCTAGTCTTCCCTACACTCTTCAAAGGCGTATTTATACGCAGACGGACAAAGCCAAAGGAAGGAATGGAAAACCAAACGAACCATAAAATATCTCTGTGGAGAAAGTACGGTAAATGAATGATTCAAGTAAAGTAAGCCTCGCAAAAGAACCCCGATACATTTACTGACATCAGTAATAATTCCAACTTGCCAAACATTGCTTTCCTCGTTAAATAATAGTATACTTATACCTACAGCCAATGTTTCTTTTCTGAAAAACAAATTCCATTGGCAAGATCCGTCATTTGAGACGTAATATTTGAATGACAATAATTAATTAAGATTTGAATTTAAAAAAATTCCTTGAATAATAATTTTGGCTATTTAATGCTAAAGGCAATCTAGTCTAATTAAGTACTTCTGACTGTCCACACAGTAAATATGTAAATTTAAATTCAGTTGTTCATGCTTCATTCCAGTGCAGTGGTTACTCAATAGGTTGCTTGTACCATCATAAATTCATTGTCTTGAAATTGGTTGGGAAATTAATAGATTCCATTGTACTTTGTTTACAAATTAATAAGTTTTACCCGAAAGTCCGTAAAGTAGTAGCCCCTTTATAGTAACAAAGAAACTTTTGTGTATACCATGAAGTAGGTTTCCACTATCTACTAGACACTAAATGGTATACTACAAAATGTTTCGGCTTAAGATTTTGTTGAATTATAACAAATTATAAGTAGGTACTACATATTTACAAATAAAAGCGTCCCAGTTACGTTAGTCACAAAGCAATTAGGCCAAACATAAAAGAATGTAGCCGTGTATGACAAGAGGATGGGCAGCTCTTAAGAAAGGCCTTTGAACATAATATACTGAATGTTTGTAATCGGAAAGTGGAAAAGGTTTGAATTTTATGACACGAATAAAGGGATTCTTGGGTTTGTTCTTCATTCAAAAATGCTTTTATGTCCTGAAGTGTTTGAGTGCTGATGCATTAGTACAATTATGTATCGAAAGTAGACAATTGAGCCCATTTCTGGGTCACATGCGTCTTTTGTGTCTTAAAATACTAAATAATTTTTGTAAATCAATTTGTGTGGAAAGGTACTCGGTACACCAATTCAAATATTAGCATAAAAAATGTCGGCAAATTCATCTAGGCATACCTAAATGTTAATTAATAGAGGAAGGTTTTCTTTAAAAGAATTCAGAATAAAAGCCAACAACGTAAATAAGAAGGGATTGATCTGACAGTCGGGGAGATAGAATAGAAGGACGGCATCAACCTAAAGAAAAGAATGAAATGAGGCACAAGGTAAAAAATGTGCCTTTACACGATACTTGCATTGAAATATAAATAGCCGGATTGAATCTGACTGACATCAGAGGAAACCTCTAGATACCGCAGCAAATGCCATTACTATTGATGTAAATCTTTATGTAAAGAATTTGTGAACTGTAAAAATGAGTGTCTTAGATCGATTTTATATTTTCCTTTTATACTGCTCCTAAATTGCGAAGCTCAAAAGTGTGAGGGTTATTACTAATTGAGATTAAAATATTTTTACGTAGGTAGATACGGTGAATGGTTTATTTGGTCAATGAACTTTTAAGTATTCTACGTTGGCCATCATGTTGGTGGTTGAGATATCTTTGTCAATTCCTCGTGGTACTTCTTACCTATGTACAAAATTTGAGGACGTAGGTCTGAGCAACTATAATAGTGATAGCAGAGATACCTTAAGGTTGGAAAAATTGATGCACAATGTAATTCTTGATAGTAGAGAGACAACAATGGAGCACTATTATCGATTGCCTTGTCATTGTGGTGAATAATAGGTGGAGGAAGATAGGAGTGCAAGGGACTGGTTGTAGAGAAGCAAGTAGGTCGCTACTTAGTCCAAAATGAGCAAAAGAGAGTTAGGGAGGACTCTTCATCTCATTCTAAACTAAAATGACTTTTATCGAGGAGTGTAGTTTCTGAAGGGAACGGGAAGAGTAAGACAATAGAACTCTTCATTTAGAAACAAAGGGACTGTCACGGCGTCGACTTTTCCATTTGCCTCTTCACTCTCCCTTCCTTTTGTTTTTGACTCCAAATCGAAAATGGAAGGGATAGGGACGCTTTGGAAAAGCCGAGGCCATCCGTCAGATTAGCCTATGCCATCGACTCTCTCACACATCCCGGCAGTCGACTTCCTCATTCCCGAACACAGAATACCACACTTCCATTAAATCTTAATATTTTAGTTACATTTACTTATCTCCCACTCCATCACCCTATCGTCTTAGCCAGTGATCAGACTCTAAAATTAAAATACTCGCTGGAGGTACTTTTAGAATTATCAGCTGCGATGAGGACGCAAGATGCATCTCATAGACTATGTTTCCAGGATTGGTACAATTTTAGGCATTGACATTTCTCCAAGATAAACTAAATAATTAATAATTGGTGTGTTGGATGTGTGATTAATCATAATTTAATTATCAACATTATTTAAAGAAACTAATGGGGATTTGTTTTGGATTGGATCTAGGTAGCGGCGTGGGGTTTGGTGGCGGGAACTACCACCTGGGCTCGGGAGACGGTCTCGATGCCTTAAGCCCCGGGCTGAGTTCTTACCGGACGGAACGAAGTGGGTCAGACGGGGACGGGGAGGAAGACTCACCACCGACACATCGTCACCCGCACAATCAGCTCTCCCTTGGACTCCCACCCGCCAATCCGTCTAACTCCCTAGGCCAAGGGGTCCAGGAGCCGAGTCATCGGGAACGAACCCTCGGCGCCCACTCCCACCACTTGAACTCCTCCTCCCTCAGAAGAAGTCGCTCTCGACCTTCAGCCGCCCTCTACCAAAGCCCCGTCGGCCACCCCGCCACAACCGCCGCCCTCCTCCAGCAACCTCCGGAGCGGGAAAATCCCTACCAGCAGCCGTACTTAGGACGAAGTGCGGGTCTTTCCGACAGTCCCACCTCCGAGAATGCCTCGGACGCCACTCTGACCGACTCTGAGCTTCCTTTTGCCAATACACAGTCTGCCTTGCCTCTCCAGAACGGTAACGCCCTCTTTGGTCTCTCTGTATTCTCTTCGTCTGCCAATCACAAATTAATTCTTAGTTTTCTTGGCGACAATTATTTTCATCTGTGATTACGTGTGCTGTGACTTCGGCCGTAGCCGCTCAATTATTATTACATACAATAGCTCTACTTTCTCTGTGCCCACAATTCCCGAGTTTTCATTATGGAGCGAAAGGGTGTTTGTGGGAATATGAAGCCTCACTGATTAATTGGAGAGTGGAGGAAGAAGTGAAGATTGGGAGGAATAACAACGGAATTAACAATGTCAGTGTTTTGCCAACTCCTCAAATGCTCCAAATTGGGAATTCAGTGATCTTGACAACAATCACTTTCACTCACTAACCTCCTTTTCTCTTCGAAATTGTTAGAACGGGCGGTTTGGAGAAAACCAAGCAAAGATGGGACATTGTATAATTTCGTGTCTTCTGCTCCGATTAGCTCACAGTCTGCGTAAACAGGGATCTTCGCACAACGGTTACGAAGAGACTTAATATTATATCGCCTTACTTGCCAGAGTCTATGCACATGTTCGCATTTACTAACTATGTACGTGTCGTCGTGTGTTGTAGTTTTCTCTGACCTACTTTCCCTTTGTGAAGTTTCGACTGCATAATGTGATTAGCTATGTGATGTATGTTATGCATCTCTATTTTATTACTGTTTATGGATATAGTTGTATCTCGGCTCTAAGTGGGTACTTGAACATGTGAGTTCAGTTGGCTGCAGAGAGATAAAGAAAGAGGAAGCAGAAGGGATACACAATTTTGTGTCCTATGTATTCTTGATTTGACATGCACAAATTGTACCAGTGCATAGAAATGCTTTATTTATTTATCAAATGGGATCGGATGTGTTTAGCTACGTATTCCCATCTGTTTCGTTCTCCATCTATTTAAATAGTAGCAGTAGATGTTTCTGTGGTGGTGGGTGGTTTATATATATGTGTCTATAGTGTCTGTCTGTCTGTCGTGAAGGGTCTACATGGAATTCGCAAACTATTAGAGCAAACAGCACATTGTGCACTGAATGTGTTCAGATAATAAGCAGATAACTCGCTATGCAGATTTGTTTCCCACATTTGCCCTACATCTCTCCCGTTTCTTCATTCGTCAGTAAGTCTGCTTAGCTTTGTGAACACACATACACCGAGACAGTCTGCATTAAGTTGGGCAGTGACATGACAGGAGCAAATGAGTGAAAGTCGCTTCCTTGCAATTATTCTATGTAGTATGTATGTACCCCAAAAATTAAAATTTTAAGATTAATATTCTGAAAAGTCGAAATTTTCAGGTTGTATTAGTTTAAGACATTCGATTTTAATTTCCACTGACTGTGAAAGTCCATTTCTAACCTAAAACAAATAATTCAAATAAATGAATCGAAAATTAAAACACAATCGTATTCATTTCGTCGTGTTAGCTCAGTGGGGGTACATGTCACCTTAGGACCCACTCTAAATTCACGAAGTAGGAAGACCTTCCCGCTTCGTGACGTCAGCGCGGGTCCTTAAGAGAATGTATGGTCTTAATGTAGCAAAGTGGAAAGAAAGTCGCCATTGGCAATAAAATGGCCATTTCTCCTCCTTTCTCTCTCCACTTCTCATTTGTTTCATCGGCGCTTATTATTCTCTCTCAAGCGATTCCCAGCACATATTTATTATTATAATATGGATACCTGGTTACATACATTTTTTATCCTCCCCTTTTTGTTTCTTTTGCCTTACGATTACTCCTGACTTATAGCTGCTGTGTTTATAATATAATCTTCCCACTTAGTGTAGTGATGCCGGCTAAAATACTTTGTTCCGTATAAATGTAGCATTGAGATACCATACGGCATTACATTTATCCAATACATTTTGACGTAGAAATAAACAACCTTATTATCGGGGGAGCAACTTTCAAATACTTTGTTTATTTCTTTATAATAGAAAATGTTGACTTGTTATTTTCGTATTCAAGTGGTAATAGCTATGTGGAGAGATTCAGTTAATGTCTTTTATCACCAATATTTACTTTATTAGAGTAGAGCATCTTGACTCCTTAAAAGTCAGTTTTAGGGAACTCAAGTTGATTTCATTGTACCTGTACAATGTAACAAGTATAAATATATTAATATTTGTAGACATGAAAAGGACTTTTTGGAGAGCATGTAGTGTACCTAACGAAGCAACTTTCGGGTGTGCAAATAAATGGTCTCAGAGTGAGGTGTAGGAGTATATGAGAGTGTTGAGGAGAGAGTGATATGGAATGCCAGGTTGGGCAGCCAAGTAAAAGTGGGAAATAGAGGAAAAAAGAGGAATGGGTGGAAGACTGTTTCTGAGAATGTTTCTTGCAGTATATCTATACATACATATTGCAGTATATATATAGATACATATTGCAGTATATATAGTCTAGCGAGGAAGGTCCCCTTTCAACTTCTTTATCGATTTTCCTATTCCTTCCTTACTCGCTTTATTCTCCACATAATATAGACCTAGAACTACTTGGGCCTTATACAGTGTGTGTGGCCAATGTCTTTCGGTTGTACTTGAATGTTACCGATGCATTTTGTATTCGTTGGAGTGCGAGTGACACTTTGCCTTCCATCTACTTCCTTCTCAACATTTTACTATCTTGGGGATGTAAGATATACGCACTATTTACACTGCACACGTATGACTTCCTCTGTCTTCCCCGCTCATCGACTAACAAACTAATTCTGTGAAATGGGAATCATTTAAATAAACTGAAGAGATAGGCACCCACTGAATTGTGCATACGTGAAGCCTCAATTAAATATCTCCATATTTCAGTGGACATATTTATTTGCACGTAATTTATGTGTAATTACTTAAATATTATGAATCATGAAATAAGTGCAATATTTATAGATGTATCCCGGCTGAGGATACCTAGTTTGTGTACATTAAGTATTGCAACTCACTGTTCATTCTCTGCAAACATGCATTTATTCTATTCCTACATGCATACACACATATTCTTATACATATAGCTACATTACATGCATATACACACATTTTCTTATGCACTCACACACACTCACTCTGACAACTAACCTGACCTTACAATAGCATCCCCCGCGGCCAAAACACTCCTAATATAACCGGGATAGAATTCTGAAGACAGTGTAAGCACAAAAGTAGACTGACTAGAAGACGTTGTATTTGTATTCGTAAAAAATGGATTTTCCCGTAGGAATGACAGTCTAGATTGAAATAGTCCCTACTAGGAAATACTACTAGTCCCTACTAGGAAATATTGTAGCTGGTGTGGCTACACTGGAGAGAGGGTTTTGTTGAAGTCTTGGTATAAATAAGTGCACCTGCCATGGAAAGTCGAGTTATTTTTAGAATCTCCTTGGAAGGGAAAGTTGTGTAGAGCGAGCTGCTATATATTTTCTATGATGTCGTAATCTTGGGAGGCTGGAGTCGACCGTCTTTTATTGTAGTATAGCATGGACTGAGGTCGACTATAGTAAATCAGGCGTCAATGCCAACACAAATGCAATATTCAGTAACAGTGATCCTCTTTCCATTCATACACCACTTTTACAAGACATATAAGTAAAAGTCGATCTTTGTTTACAAAGGAGCCTCGTGTTGACTCTCTGAGAGATGGAGAAAGGCAGGGAAGTCAGTATCTTCTTTTGTCATTTTCGCACTAACAATGCATTAAGAAGATGATGGCAACTAGAGAAGAGTCATTGCAGAAGAAAAGAACATTTTCGGATGGAAAAATGACAAAGAGAAGTTTTGTGTGAGCGTAAACGGGTCTTTAGTGCAGATGACTGTTACAGATATAGCAAGTTAAAAATAGATGCAGTGAGTGAGTGGAGCTGAGAAAATTGCAGTCGAGTCAAATCAAGTCAACAACGGAACCAATACGAAATGCATTAGGAACAAGTCTTCATAGGCAATTATTCATGATTACAAAGAAGGACAAGTTGGATGGAGGCAGAGTGTATGCTCTTCTCATTTGGATCTCCTCCAATTCGACTTGATGACTCTCCCCGTCTTCACTCTTATTGCCAATCAACTCGACTCTCTTTTACATTATCCTCATTCTTACTCTAACACAATTAATATCTCTCTCTAATACTTCTCGTCTACATAGACAGACAACACTCGAGGTGCGAAGAATTAATAATCTGCTGAGTTTGTCACTGAGTACGGATTCCCCATTTCCTCTGCTCAAGATAATTTCAATTTCTCTAATGGAACACAATCCAAACACAAAAAAGACTAGAGCTGAATTATGTCAATCAAACAGAGATACATTCAAGAGAGAAACTGTATTCAGATTTATGGAGATGTTGTTATGAAATCAACTTTCTATCTGTTTTAGTTTCTCTGCGCAGTTCCCTATTGACTTTAAATTACAAGTTAAATAAATGCTGACAGATGGAATAATTTGATAATCTCTAAATTGAAACGCGCAAGCAAACTTTTCTTACTCTTTGTTTACAACAACAGAATGCTTAATAAAACAGTTCAATTAGAGTAATTAACAGTAACGAATGAATATTGACAGATGTATTTACGGAGATGAAATATTTATATAATGGAGGAGTAATTAGCAAAAGTAGAAACTGGAAGAGATTT
>JABASH010001773.1:0-23835 GCA_019776445.1 Tomocerus maximus | reverse complement strand
TAGACCAATGAGAAATTGCATTGTGTTCAACGAAAAATGGAGCAGGAAATGAACGTCATGCTTTTTATATCCAAAACTCTGTTGGACATGTAAATGTCCACGAAATATACAACTATCAGCATAAGAAATGTTTGTGAATGTAATTTGAAGTAGATTTGACACAAAACGCAATGAGTGAGATGCGTAATATTTAATTTCTTATTTATAGTAAATAATAATTTATCGATGGTACAAGGAAAAGGTTGCAATTTCGTATGTCTAGTGTATTCTTTTCTACAAATTAGATCGACATGTTAGTATTTGGTTTATAAAATGTGTCTTGTGATTTCGCGTCATTAATTTTGTTGAGTACCTACTATTCCAAAACGGGATTTGAATAAAAACGTGAGTCTATAAGAAAAGCAGATGATAGATGGGACGTGAAAAATGTTGGAACAGAAAAGTACTATTAAGTAGTAAGATTTGTAGTACCTAGAATAATTCATGGGTTGGTGTAACTAAAAGTTTCGGTTGGCACATGGAAGAAGTGTTATTAGTGGACCAATTACAGATAGGACTGAGTTGTAGAGCGAGGCTAGTGTAAATATAGAAGCAGGTATGATAATGAAGTGAGTTTAGCCTGTAACTATGCTGTAATTGTAAGTAGGGAAATAATGGTACGTGAGTGGATGGCCAAGTATGTGTAATCTGTATGAGGTATTTATATAAATAGAGAGGAGTAGTGGATTATGTAGAGCAGTGAGCCAGAGGGAGATTTTATTCCGTTGTGTCTCCACGCATAAGATAAAGATTATGACACGACAAGACAAGTCGGGATTATAATATTAATGTAATAATGTAATGTGGCAAAGGATTATGGTTACAATAGTCCCCATCAGTCAGTAGCCAGAGAATAAATGAAGTTGATACGAAAGCTGTTGTATGATATCATTTCTGTTGTTACATTAGTAGAGTAAAGGACCTCCCAACGAGAGCTCTCAGCTTATTATAATTCAGAGCAAATTTCATTTCCTTTAATGTGTTTCCCGTACGTTACATAACGTAACTTCACGTTAGATTAGTTGAGATATTCCACAATGGACGAGACACTCTGCCTTCCTTTGACTTATCAAATGGGCTTATGTGTATCATTTGTGTTAAAATAGTCCTTGAACGACTATATGGCTGACACGAGTTAAAAAAGTACCTTAAGTGTAGATAGGCACATTAAGCATAAAGTAGCACTTTCTATGTATATCCATTGGTTTAAGTTTGTTAACTTGGTTCAAGTTGAGTAGAAGATATGCAGCATAAAAGAAAATGACATGGATCTCTTTACTTATTAAAGGCTACTGCTTTTCATTCCTTTTCCTTGGTTGAGGTTTGACTGGATTACAAATGCGTGGTGGGTTGTTTCTCTTGATTATCTAGATACCTAAACTCACATTAGTAAAATGATAAAAAATGTCAAAAATTGATAAAATGTGGCAAAAAATGTCATATTTGCCGAAATAATTATAAAATAATTTTTTATGGTTCAAATAATTGGCAGTTATAATTAATTATTTCCAATGTTGAAATAATTGAACATAATTGAAAATAATTTTTTTAAATCGACTCGTAAGGGCTGGAAACGAAAACATCCAGAAGCTTAGGGTCGTAAAGTGGACAATAAAAAAGTTAGAAATAAGTAATTATCCGGGCCCTGCACATTAGTGTTCACAGGTATGTCGAGTGGTGAAATACGCATTATATGTAATAGCACTACTAGGAGGAGAATGTGTTTGGTGTACTACTCCTATGCGTAAGCACATTAGCATTTTATGACATGCCTCGTAATAAGTAGTAGACATTCGAGACAAGACGGGTAGGCATCATAATGCTCTAGTACAAGTCAGGACAGAGTGAAGTGAAGGCATGCGGCCTCTGCGATGAATTTCAAATTAATTATTTTCATTTCAATGGTGAAGAGCAAGTGACAGGGAAAGAGAGACTCAGCCAAGGAATACATGGACAAGTTATTACATAATAAATGTATTCGTTAACCTCGTTTGACCACCTTCCTAATGTAATTTAATAGAAAACTAACATCACGTCACTGTGCTTACAGGACGGGACTCCTTTACATCACAATTCTATTTTACTACAATGAGATACCCTATCGTATCAATTTTAGCGATGTAATGAGATAAGTAGCATACCTTCAAGACAACAACACAGCGCAGGAAATACTGCAGAGTTTCTTGCAAATTTTTACTTAGCACAATAAACCAAAACCGCCAGTCTTAAAAAATCAATTTCATATTTATTCTACGAGTACAATATGCAGATTATTTCGTCGTCTTAAAAGCAGAAAAAATTGAGCGCAACAGGCAGTGTAGGATTTGCATTGTATGAGGAGAGGAAATGCGTGAAGCCAATTTTTAAATGGACATTAGATAATATATTAGTAGGATGGAGGAGGNAGTGTAGGATTTGCATTGTATGAGGAGAGGAAATGCGTGAAGCCAATTTTTAAATGGACATTAGATAATATATTAGTAGGATGGAGGAGGATAACGAAACGGAGCTTAACGTGATGCTAATGTAATGTAATAAAATGACCACCTAATGCGACAAGAGATTAACTGAAGTCAACGTAAAAATTCAAGTGCCAAAAATTATAGTTGACTTGATTTTGGTGTTCCTCGACTGTTTTCGTGTGTCTGTTCTGGTTTGGTGTGGTGGCTACTTTATATGCACCACCTCTCAGCACAGTATGCTATTAAGTTCACTTTGTATCGTTAAGTTTATTAAGTTAAGTGTAGCTCTCTGCATGGAGTGAACTGATCTAAAGAATCCAAAGAACTTATATTAAGCATATAGTAGTTGTTTGGATAGCAAATATGATAAATAACATGATGTAACATAACTTGAGCATTCTGGTTGCGTTGCGAGAGATTTAGTGGTTTCGTTACAACAGATCGTACATAATTATTTTTTCTCTACTCTCTGCATCTTACTTTAGTGTTTATATCTGTCTGCCTCTTGTGTACTTTTTGCTATTAGTGTTATTATCCTCGAGTATTTGTCGTAGAGTTAACTTAACTGTATATAGTTGGGCTGTGTTATTATTTGTTTCGTATAGGCACTAAATAACCGAATCTAGTTTTCAAGTGAGAGAAATCGTGGTCAGCATATGCAGCGTGAAATCTAATGCAATACTTTATGAACCTAACAATAATCCTATGTCATTTCGCTAGGCGTTCTTTAGCATTGCTTTACTTTGCATACTGCCAGTAAGAGTACTAATTGTAGTAAGGGGATATAATGCACAGTGACGTTTCTCTATTCATTGTATTATATTCTGTTGTTAAACTGGATAATGGAGAATGTAATGATAATAATAGTGGAGTAGCGTGGAGTGTCCTGTCTCTATATAAATACACATTCATACACCTAATGCACTCACAGGAACCATTCTAATGCTAATGTAGAGATAAGTACAGATGTTTATAAAAATGGGATAAATCGGGATTAGACATCATGTAACAACAATGTTTACACAATAAGTATTCAGGACAGGCGAAGACCCAGCCAGACAAAACCAAAACACAACCAACTACATAAAAGATACCAGACTCACTATTTTATTACATTTCTTTTACACCTAAAGGATTACTCTACAATTTTCTTTTACCACTTTGTACTCCAAGCAATGGACAACTGCACTGCATGCACCAAAGCCATTTTATTGTATCTATGTGATTCAGTACTATTGCTATATCTATTAGTCCACAAGGACCTCTTCGATGCTATCAGTGCTATGTGGTCTTTTTACAATTAAAATTAAATCCTTCATTTCACCATTCCATTTTCTATTAGCAAATTGTAGCAGATTGTCACAATTTGCATCTCCTTAGTTGTAATTAGTATCTGGTGAAGTGTAAATGTATTATGATTACAACTATTCATGTTTCTATTGCTATTTCTGAAGCTACAGTAGCTGGAATGTTAGTTTTAGAAGGATGTTCAGCAGAGAAACACTCTGTCATCTCTGCACTTGAGTTTTTGACTAGTAGTATTTTTCAAGTAAATGGTCTTCCGCTGGTCTAACATCTGAACACGCTGTAGAAATGCGAGTACCATTGCAGGAGTTGAAATATATTGAGTACAGATGTTGAAAATACCCTTGACAAGATCATACTGCTAGAAATACGAACATGTGAACTGAACTAGTTGATTTCAACTTTTTGGCTTTTGGTGGGGTTGAGGAATCAACAACGTTTGCATTGAACTTGATTAGTAACACACATACATAAGCTGTCAACCAACTCAATATAGTTAGGTCTGTACCGAGGACAGAAAAAATTCTACGTTTCTCCACCAAGACATGTAGAATAATATGGAAGAAATTTCAATAAATAGCTTCGGAGCAGTGTTACACGTCGTCAGTCATGCTAAACGTGAGGGAAGAGAGACTTGGGCAAACAGCGTTATCTGGGATGACATTTAATGAGATGTTCTCTGTCTTCGTAATAATGCCTTATTCAGAATTCGAATGTGTAATTTTGGTGTAGCAAGTCAGAGAACTTGATTTCTATTAGTTTCCAGTTGGACAGTGGAGTGTTATTTTGTAGAAAAGTTTAACGAAACATTACACACATTTAAGGAGAAATGGGACAGAGAGATATTTCTAGAGATAACTGAACGTAAAACGACAAATTCGTCGACATGTGTAACATAACATGTCCACGATGTATCTGTATGTAGCAAAGTAAAGCAAACTAATGCCATACTGAAGGATTCAAGGAAAAACTACATGTAGTTCACGTTTCTATTCCCTCAAGGAACATACCACTAAACTAAATCTAAACAGAACAGTTTTTTCCAGTTTAACCCATCGGTATAGCCATAGAGGCTTCTATGTTGAATAGTATCACATGCTCATACATAATACATGCGAGAGTTAACCTGAATGTATATTTTGTGTGGTAGAAATATGCACTTACGTAGTCTAATGCAAGAACGTCTCTTTCCATCTAGAATTGAAAACAGTTGCATGGATTACAGATAATGTCTTGTGTACAGATACAGTCAAGAAAAACTGGAGCAAGCAAGAGCTCTTACTTGGCTTCTACTTCGACTGCATTTCCTTGCATTTCATTGCAATTACCTCTTATAGACAAGAAACATGACATAGAAAATGTCTTGAGTAAATCTGTTCTGTAGTTTGTCGACTTGCTATTTATGTTCTACCTCTCCGATACTCTTTGATCCCCCTTCCTTTTCTACTTAACGGCTTTTCCCGAGAGAACTGATTTGTTTTCACTTTCAATCATCATCTGTCTGTACTAAAGAAAAGTCGTTATTTTTATTTTACCCTTTCCGTGTGTGGCTAACTAAGGATAAGCCCAAGTACGTATACCTACTTGTAACTTTGTATACTCTGTTGCAGAGTATTGACATTCCTCGCCTCTAATATCCGCTCTAATTTATTCCAAAAACTTTTTCTACACTTTTTACAGTTGTGTGTGCCATGACTGCGGTTTGATTTCGCTTTATGTACACACATACAGACGCACGTAACATTACCTTTATTTATTTTTAGAATGCATGTCAAGCTGTAGAACGCACTTTGTTGTACTGTCTGTGTTCGTCTCTACAAACCTCCTCTAATAATATCATTACATTTGTACTTATTTGTCTACTGCTCTGCATTTTTTAAATCCTACCCTACCTATTTATGAGCTATGCTGTGAAATTCAATATTATGGCTTTACCTTTGTACTAGAGTGGCATTTCTCTTTCATGGTCTTTACTTTAGTTTACCTTTGAACCTATTATGTTTTCACTACACACAAAATGCTCTCAGATTTACTATTTTCATTTCAGAATTCTATTTCTATTCAATTGAACTATTAGACGGAAAAGTCTGCTTTCAATAAAAGCACCCGTCCTATTTACTACGGGGTGAACATAAATAGTCTTCAAGTTACCGTCTGTAATACTTAAAGCTGTACCAGGCAGAAACAAACACCACAGCCAGTCAATCATTCATAATTCATTGTAGATTCTATTTGTGGTCGGCAGGTGAGCAGATGTGGTCTTAAACAATAGCTAAATACTTTTTAATACTTCTGCGATTTGTTATTTAAAGTCAATTGTGAACCAAAGTTTTATTTTGTCCTCTCTGTAAATGTAATCACTGTGGGCTTATATTTTTCTAAATAATTAAATGAAGATTTCATGGACACACTCACATTGTAAAAGATACGAAGGCAATTATGTCAGCAATATGCATAGTGTTTCCGTTTTGAACTAAGTATGTGAGTAGTCTGAGATAGAGATAAATTAAGTAAATATTACTTTATGGGCAATAATTATAGGATCGAGTACAATCGTTTAATATTTTCTAGGGTGCCTAATGATAGTTTCTCAGTGGCTGCCCCATTTTGTACTTAAAAGTTTTAAAGATGTCTACAGTTCTTTGCTTTACCTCAGATGGAAGGATATCCAGCAATTTTTAACTTAAAATATAATGTCATTCATAAGCATTATGGTAGGCTATAGAAGAGTTTTAAGTGGGATTCTCAAAGGCGAATGGGAACATTATCTTTTATGGTTAGTAGCCTTTAATAATAGATTTCGTTTAAGAAAAAGAACCCTCCTTTTATTATTACACCGCATTTTACTTCCTTTTCTAACCGAATGTACTGGCGTGCTGAGATACCCTTAATATGATTTCAACCTCCGAATATTACGAATTGAGCTCAAGTAACCAAAGAATCAGCCAATAGTCACATTACCGGGTAATTAATACAAGATGTATATTACATTTACTTCCATACCTTCTTTCCATTTTTATCCTTTTGTTTGCACATGGAGTTCTGAAGAAAGATTTCTAGAAGAATTTTCTAAACCTCGATAAAGATAGTTCAGAATTCAGACACCTGACTAAAACACTATGAAAACCAAGTCAATTATGAAACAGCCTCATCTATACTTCCTAAAACTCAATAAATAATAGAAATAGAAATTATTATATAATGGAAGTCATGTTATTATTGTACAAAATGTGTATTATGATTATGAAGTATTTTTTCTTAACGTATTATAAGCATTATTATATGATAGTATTACAATACGCTCTCTAATATTTGTGGGATAAATGGAGCCAAGCGTCTTCTCATGGTTAACTTACGTTGAGATATGATAAGAGATACATACAGATAGGGCTCAAGTAGTTGCATCGGTATTAACTTAATGCATGTAAGAATCCTGTGGGAATATAATCATGTGATCATATAGGTAGTCCTATTTCATTGCTTTTCTCCATATCCAAGCCTATGCAAGTAGCATCCATATAATTTTAGCCTTTCATAAGTAGATAGGTTTATGTTTCTATGTACAAGGCAAAGGCAGAGCAGGGGAAAATAAAAATGTGCATGTTAAATGGCAGTGTTTGAATTTCTACTCCCATTTTTAGAACAAAGTGGAATATATTAGAATACGTTATTGCCCTTAGTGTCTCTATCCGCACAGTTTAGAGTTTTCGTTCAAACAGCCAAGTTGCTTAAAATGTAAAACTTAAATAAATAATAGTTCCAGATTCAAATGGTTCGAGTTAACAACACTTGCGCTGCATTTCTTTAGTTGGCTAAGCTTGTTAGAGCAACTTAACTTTGTCCGTCCCATCCGATAATTTCCAGTTTAATGAAGATCTCTATTTTCTTTGAAAGCTTACACAACATCGGTTTTCTGTTGGCTGCATTTACACAATGTGAGTCTCATATCAGTGGTAGCCCAATTAAGTATTACGGACGGACAATGCAAAGAGTAGGTATATTATTAGTGTAGCTAATACACATATAAGCCAATGCCAAGACTCGTGAACCAACTGCGGAAACTACAGACCGATATAATTTGTGTGATGTGTGTAAGTGCCTTCTTGTTTCGTATCTTTATATCTGTTGTGTGAAGCTATGTATGTAACCCACCAAAGAGCCAAGACTAAAACAGGAAAGTCTAATTGGCCTTATGTTATGTTAAGTTATTATGTCTTCTAACCGACCCAAGTCAATACAATGGAATACAATGTGCCCTTAACTAACCAATAAGCACGTTTCTTAATGTACTTATTTGCTGTCTTAACCTGTTGACTAGTCTGGATGGATGAATCCATTGTACGTATTATTTATGGCCTGTTCTACACTTTACTCAATTTTAGTGAAATTTGAACGGTAGATTTGCTTGGACAGACAACCAACACTTCAAACAGTAATTAGTGACAAATGACACACTTTTTTGAATTAACTCTATATTAATAAAATACGTACTAACCTGACATTTATATATTTGAATAGATAACTCAGTTACATAGTAAGAGCATTCCCTTTCAAGTATACCTAAGCCACCAATAAATATTGATTACAATCCAATTTTTATTAGTTTGAGGTGAAAATAATCAGATAACGTTTTTTCTTTGTGGTTATATCAGAGCTTTAAAATGGTTTAATCTATTTAACTAGATTTTCTTCCGCTTTTTGTCCGTCATTTACTTCCGGGGGTTTAAATAAGTAACATGTACATTTTGTATTAAGGTGTATTAAGACTACCCTGTACATGTAAATACATATATAGATAGAAAAATGTAACTATAAACAAGAGCGAGTTAACAGTTTAGGTAAAGCAATGGAAGTTGAAACACTTTACTGAGCCTAGTGGCTGCAAAGAGGCCGGGAATTTAACTAGGAACAAGCATGAAGACTTTGTCTTATCTGAGCATCAGGAAAGACATAAATTAAAAGATCCAAAGAAAAGAAAGGTTGCGGAGAGGATTTCATGGTTTACACTCACTCAACTCCACAGTCCTCACTACATAATACAAGCAGAGTATTCTGCTTTTTGGCTTGGTCTGACTTTACACGCAAAAAAGCGTGACACTTGCTCTCTCTCCAAATTCCAAAATTGTAATAAATATTCTCCAGTCAAGTGGAAGTCAAGTCACCTCAACTCAAGCCCAACAGATTAGCTTACTTGTGTATCTGTTAGAATGTCCTATACCCCAACACTTAGCATTGCGTTTAAACTTCCAAGCAAGAAAACAAGTCATTATCATTACACACGCTGATATAGCACAGAAACGGATAAGCTTAAAAGGCTTATGCATAACGTTTCCTACAGATTGACTATTAATATGAAGTTGTAAGGGGAAATATTATAAGCATAAGTTTTCGGATTATCAGCAAGGGAATAAAATTCAACCGCAAAGCTGAACGTAGGAAAAGAAGAGCAAAAAATAGCGTGATGATGTTGATTCTCCTGGAAAGGAATAGAAACGAATGAACCCTGAACTCAGCTGAACTGAACGTGGACGTAACTGGGTAGACAGATAGAGAGACTTTTGTTGCTGCAGCATTTTTCTTGGAGTAATTTGGCTTCCAGCATTTTACAAGAAAAAGACAACCCTCTTGTCTTGCAACGGAGTCAAGGAATGGAATCTTTTCATTATTAACTAACGCTATGTTTCGTAGTAACCAAGTTCTTAACGACAAGAACTAAGATTACAGATTACAGAGTGTCTTGGAATTTCACTCCATACATGCGTATGTGTTCTCTATGCGTTCTCTTCAGTGCAGGAACTAAAGTCAAAGCAGAAGTGAACAATCAGCCAGAAGTGTATAATAATATCAGTATTTCATTATAAAAATTCCTTTCCTCCCCTTCATTTTCAACTTGAATGTAGATATATAGCACAATAGATGTAAACATGCTTAAGCACTTTAAGACTCGCAAAGGATTAGGATTCTATTTTCCTGATTTTTGTTGCATGCATGTGTGCAAAAACAAATTAAAATGTCTCACAGTGGGTAATATTACTTTAACTTCAGCAAGCTACTCTCCACATTTAATTTAGCATCTTCAAGATCACTAGTTGCTCGTAATGAAAATAATGGGACACACTTCAGCATTTGTTCGTTGAAACAAACCTCACAGGGACATTTGTACAAATCAAATGAGAATGACATGTTAAGATGAGCATTTGACATCTGAAGAATTTGAACTTGGTTTGCTAGACACACATAACTATTACATAGTTTGCTATTTTTTCTGCTTTTTGTTGCGCAATAAAATAAAACATTACTACAGTGTACAGAGAGAGATAAATGGTGAATTACTATCTTAGAATTGAGTTAGTGAGTGAGTGAGATCACATTGATTTATATTCGGCCAAAGTCCCACAGCCATAAATCCTTTGCTATCCGCTCGTCTGTCATCAAGAGAACTTCATCACTTGAGATGAGTGAGACAAGACAAAGTCAAGTCAACATAGTTTCTGTACTGTTAGATGTGACTGTATATCATGACACGCTATACGCCATGATAAAGTTAGTCAAACCATTTGACAGTGACTTAAATACATTAGAAAATTATTTCAAAATCTCAAATTGTCAAGTAGTTCGCCCAAGAAAAAAGAAATATTTTCATGATAAGATTTTTTTGGCTATTGCCCTATACTGTGAGATATGGCTCTTTCTTTATATGCAGTCTCAGTATAGGCAGAGGACATAAAGCAAGAAAAACTACATTGACCTTTTTTCTCGCTTCGGTTTTCATTTTCTTGATTCTACTATATAAATTACACGGTATATGTAGTTAATGCACTTATATGTACCCAAGTGTGTTAAGAGCATTCTAAAAGAAACAAATAGAATCTACTATAGTTGGAGTGAGTTGTTTGTAATGTATGACTATACAGACGAGAAGTTGTGGCTTGCCCATTTGCCAAAATTGAGGACAGAACAGGATACACAGGAGATTAGTATTACAATTTGCAAAAAGCAGTAAAAGCTGTCCCAGCTGTTTGCTGAGCTGTCTTGTCGTCAGACTTGACACAATTCCAGAATGAAGAAATAAGAATTCACAATCAGCTTATTTAGTAAAGAGAATTTAGGCAGACAGGTCAAACTAAGCCAAATAAAGTCAGGACGAGCTCAAGACTCAACTATAGAGAAACATGGCAAGTGTACAGTCGGCAAAGCCTAATGTAATAGTCCCAGAGGAAATTGCTTCTGCAAAATTTTTGATTTAGCAAATCCTTTAATTATTAATGGTCTCCCCGTAGAGGAATGTCTGGCGATGCCCTAACTTATGTATAGGGTATAAGTGCGAATAAAAGTCTTATTTTTCCGTGGGTTGTGCAAACACAAACGAAAGTTATGTCAGATATGTTGTGCCGGTTTGTCTGTCTGTCAGAAAGTAAAACAGAGTAGTAGCGCCTGTCAGCTCTGACTCGACTCAGCCATTCAGATTTTGATATACTATTAAGACAATGGGGCTAGGAAATAATTCAAAGTTTGCAAACTGAATTCATTACTGAATAGAATGCTCATGAAAATGACAGAAACATGCAAAGAACGAGCTAATAAATAGTTCTCCAAATTGGCGAATTCCTACAGAAATATATGATGCCTATTAATACACCATAAACCTTTCATAAAAACACCAGCCCGCTAAAAGCATCCGTACTTACGACTCATAAAAAAGCCAGAAAGGACAAACCATCAGCCATTTAATTATCCACACTGTAAGCACTACTATGCGAATTCCGACAATCGTGGAAATTCACACAGAGTCTGCATAAACGATACACAAGCCCATGCCGAAAGGCCTGTGCTCTACGGAAAGAGGTACTTTTCGACATTTCCAGTAAAAGAAACGATAAAATAACTAAATAGATGGGTTTTCCTATTAAATGCCAGATTATTAATGCCATAACACCTGGAAAACAAAAGAACCCACTTAGACTCCAGTTAATCATGCAATGGAAATGTTTTTGATGTGGATGCTAGTGAAGGGAGGACGAATGTTATTTACCGCAAGGGCAACTCTACTCACTACAAAACAATAAGTAAAAGTTGTCATCGTGTTTATGACTTCTGTTCTCTCCTGTTTTGTTTCATATTAATACATTTCTAAACCCTAATAGAGTCGTTCCCCCTTTTATAACTCTCAAAGATAATGTTACCTGCCAATGCCCATTATTTACACTATTGCCTAGATCCTATACTCGGCGGACCTCTTTCAATTTCAACAAAAAGTGTAGGGACTTTCAATGTAATTACCTTTTATCTCTTACAAATGCATACTATAAAGATAATAATTTAATGATTCCGTAGCTACAGCCTAGCTAAGTAGCATGAATGAAATTCATGCATGCATTCAAAACAGTTTACGCACTCTTTTACCTTTAGAATGGGTAAATACGTCCAGTTCTGAATTATGTTGTTAGGCTAAAAATAGTTTAATTAGGGTAATGTGTATCGGAAGCAGTAAAAAATTAAAATCCTAAATTAAATGATGGTAATACACGGAAAATTGACATGCAATTCTTTAACATTTGTAGTTCATTTGGCTATACAGTTTATTTGAACATTTTTACATTCACAGATTCTAAAAATATCTGTTTAATGAAGAATGGAAGAAAATTATGTGAATAATGTTCTTATTGAATGGTAATAATGGTAATCAAAAAATTCTTGCAATTCGGAAATCGAAATCCAATAAGTGATTCAGATGATAATTTGAAGAAGTTAGTAAGTAGAACATTTCCTCATCTATCCTTAATTGAACTCCCGTTGTTTACACAGAAAAATTATCTGTATGCAGCTGGTAAAAATGGCACCTTTATGCTATCTACGCATCAGTCCGGAGCTTATTCATCCATATATAATTTGTAAATTAGAGTATAAACGATACTAACCAGAAAACAGTTGTTAACCAGCTGTGTAGACGTTTGTTCGTAGTTAGTTAGCTTATAATGCACTTTCCTTAAGTGTTGGATATGTCAATCTATTTTGTTAGTAACTTTCACATGACTTTGTTTACGCTGCATGCAATGGTGTGTATTTATCTTGCATAATTTTATGAAGGTGTACTTCCTACTGACGATTAGCAAACAGTGTGATTACTAGTTATTGCAATGCAATTCCATTCTTGAGAGTAATGGGAGTGCAAAAATGAGGCGATTACTCACAAAATCACACGTAATTATTTAGTAGTTTATGTAGAGCGATATGACACCCTGGAGCTACTATTTGTATGCATGTAGCTAGTTTGCTTTGGTCGAAGTTGCGTATTTTCTGCAAGTATGCATGCAAAATTCGGACTTATTAATAGGTCTAATAGCATAGTGGTTTGTAAATCCTAGGAAATATCGTAGATACCGTTAGAATGGGAAACAAAGAGAGGAAAACAGAGGAATTTCTAAAAGAGAGTTTGAATTCTGTCATTCCGTTCCGATAAAGAGCTTAAGGCGTGTTTTCTCCGTCAGCTAAATGCATAGGGTGAGTCGGGAGCAGGGAAACACAACTGCTATTTATGATTAGAGAGAAATAGCTTATTTCTCAACTGCACATTCGTTTGGGAATGGAAAGTAAAACCGCATAAGATTACAAAGAACCAGGAATCGGACTACATATCTAATCCAAGTACAAAGGTAGGCCAAAAAAAGAAGCCTTTCAGTCGTTTCATTGCTCAGTGGTTAGTGGAGTGTAAAAGGCGAAAGTGAAGTGAGACGGAGTCAAGAGTCAAGTAAGGCCGAAATGCGTGATAATAATTCATTTATTCAGGTGGCTTGATTAAGTAGGTAATATTCCATTTCCTATCCGCCCGTTGGAGAACTTAATGGGATCTTTGCGTATTGCTGCCCATTGTACGTGTAAATGGAGGGCTGGCAAACCTTGTTCCGACTTGTTGTTCACCCGACTGTGTTTCACTGATAAAATAAGCCTCTGGTGTCGTGTGTTCAATTGCAGTCGTTTACAACACGATATCCCTATTCGCCTACTCTCTGGGATAATTTTCCTATATTATGGCGATGAAACTCGCTTCTCTCTGCATTCGGCTAAGCTATACTCTGTAAATACTTGACATGACATTATATGACAGCTACGACTTGCCAAAACGACGTCTCACCACCTCTCTGCAGTGAAAGTTCCTTTACCACGGAAATATCATGCAAATATTTCTATATAATTACATAATTTCATGCACATTATTATGACTCTTGTGTTTTAAATGCAACTCACAGTTTCCACATTTTCTTTCACTCTTCACGTACACATATCATCTTTATCTCTAAAGTTCCAAAACTGACAGGTATTACTGTTGGCTGATTGTGGAGGAAGATAAAACAATCGAACCAATAAACATTTTTTGGCAGGTACCTACGACATTATAGTCCAAAAGTGTACATACTGTCACATTGCTTTTGAAGGATATTATTTATCAACCGTAAACTAACTTTTTGGACTCACTTTTAGATTATTCTATTATTGTAGATTGTAGATCACTTTTAGGAAAGGTAATTAATTTCTAAACAACATGAACTCCTTATGGTACATTGAATAATTAAATAGTTGGTTAACTCACTTATTTTGAAGTTATTGTTTTGTCATTTTCTTAGATATCTTTGTGATTTGAATTGAAGGCTGTCTGCTGAATAATTTTGTGCGATTTTCCTCGTGGTCCGGTTGATTTTCGTTCTCTCTGTTGTTTTAGTTCCGTGTCGAAAATCCTGTGAGTGTTTTATAGCCCAAGGAGTTAGATTTGTGTCATTGTGATATCCGAAAATCACTAATGTTTGTAAAACGTAACGTAATAGTATTAAAGTGCCTGTCCCGCTGGGTTTGGATTCTGCATTGGGCCATAATTTTCAGCTATCAAAAGGTTTGTAATTGCGTGGAACGTGTTTTGGTTAGTAATGTGGGTATTTAATGTGACATTATGTAATGTGAGGTAATTTATAGAAGTGTTAATAATAATGAACGTAGACTATGGCCATGGCCTGTTGAAATGTGGTTGAAACAATGAGGATCTCATTAGTTTTCTTTGTTGCAGCAAATGAAAGTGAGCCAATAAGTGGAGCTATATCGGGTAAGTATTTAAGGTGTGGCAGTAATTTTACTTTCTTGTAGGTGGTAGTGGATTAAATGTTGATTTTGGAGATGAATTGATTGTTTCAGAGAATTTCCATAATAGTAGAAGAGAGAGGAAAAGGGAATGACAAGACTGACAGACAGACTGAAACATTTAAATTCAAATTTCAATATAATGGTGCACTTACGTCGTTAGCAGCGTTGCATTTGCATTCTATGGCATTGAAAATTCCAGGGAAGTCGAAGTTGAAATGAGATTCAGGACCTAACATGTTTTCTACCTTTGACTATTACAGAGAGAGACAGTGACAAGAAGGAACTTTACAGTCAACAAGAGAATTTGGGACACGCAATGCTATCAAGTCAAGTGGAGAAGAGTGAAGGAAAAGCGAAGAAATTGATGTGATATTTGATATTCATTCCTCTGTTTACTCAACTATGGAAAACAAGCAAAAAACTTCTTTTCTCCTTTGCACCGCCGTCCGTCTCATTCCTGCCCATAAAGCACCTTCTTTCTTTGGTAAAAATGTAATTTTTTGATTAGCCTTGTAAATGTGATATGATGTGAGGATAATGCTTGGATATGCTTGGATAGACATTGGACATACCGAAGGAAGCGTGACTATATGATTTGCTCAACAGAGTTAAGGTTCGACTGGACTGCATGGACTCCAATCGCCTCTCGTCTGGAAAATATTGTTGCGTGAGCATTCATCACAACAGCCCCTGCACTGTTGACATTGTCTACCTTATATTGTATTAACCACTTTACTATTACTACTACCTGTTCGTAGGCATGTTTCTATCTTCATGTTTCTAATTTACCGATATGCAATATTTATTATTTAAACCAATATCTATCTATACTAGGTTGTGTAGGTATCTAGTATTATAATGCTACTTATATAATAGGTGTAACAATGTTATGTTTCGCTATGCAAAGCGATACTAAAGGTGTGAGATGTTCAAAATGCTCGAGGAATGTGCTTTTTCGTTCTACTAGGAAAAAAGAACGAGTCTTGCCAAATAGGCAGTTAAGTCAATATCATTTGTACTAACTATTGGTTAAGCTTTTGTATTATAGACAGATATATGTGTAGTAAGTTTGCTTTGCGACTCAATTAAGTGCCAAATGGCGCCACTCTTTCTTGGCTATATAGTAATCTATTGGAAATTACGACAAGCGTTCCAAAGGAATTTCGGTAGAAAGGTCAATAACACACTAACGAAACGGACGAAGAAAAAATAAGATATATTATAAGAGATATTGCTAACGATGAGTGTTATGTATTTGCATGTTATGCCAAAACAAGTTCTAGTTTTGAAATATTAGTACAATAGTGTATCATCTATATATGTCTACGATAATATAGCATAAGAAATATAGGCAATAGAAAATATATATGATTTGGATCGAGCTAATGAATTTTATTAAGTGTGTAGGAGGTTGAGGCAGACAGGTAATTAAGAGAGTGTGTATAACTCCTAATTGACATTTCCCTTTAGAAAAAGTCTAATTAACCTTGTCTTGCTTTTAATTAGTTGTTGTACGATAGTGGAGGTACAGATTATCATTCATTCTTATCAACCTGTACCGAAATGAAGAAGGAGAAACCACTAAAACCGACACTGACAACTGACACTGTCATTTTAATCAAATCACAGACTTCTTTTCTATTGTCTTCGCTTAAAAATAGAGCTTTCTGTTCCTCTGATATTTTTCAATGTATGTGTCAAGATAGAGCATCGACTCCAACAAATCCAAGAGAATTAAAATCTGACACTTTCCCACAATGCAAGGACAGAAGCCGAAGTAGTTACCTTTACCTATGTTCTTGTCTTCTCTTCTGTCACGTCCTCCTGAGCAGAAGACAAAGTACATTGGCAAGGGCTCCGTCCGCTCTATCATTTTCCTCCACTTTCCTCCTTTTATCTTTCACGTAATAAATTGGATTGGATTACCTTACCTTAAGTGTCTGCGAAGGGTGACTCATTACTTTTTACATTACATTACTGTCATTTTGGTGTCGACTTCACCCTGATATGGTTTCCAACTTTCCACTGTGGCTAGAGTGCTTAACAAGATATTCAATTGTCTACTTTCCTATCCTTAAAACCATTTTCCTATGAATTTACATTTATTCCTGGTGATTCAATTATTGCTGTGGGAATCTCTGGTAATACTTACATGGGAATGATGCTCTTACCTCTAAATATTGCCATAATACACACAAAATTGATTGTTATCTTGTGTGAAGCTGGGAATTCAATTAACATCACTAATGAAATGGATAATGTTCAGTAATTATTGCAACATTTAAGGGAAAATTGACAGTCTGCAGCTAAAATGATTTTTTACCATGAAATAATTGTTTTCTTATCAAATAGTGTTTATTTCACTGTGAATGTGATGTCTTATTTTTAGTGACTGTGCCCAAACGCCCAGACCGTGGGCTGAGAACACCGGAACTGGTACATCCTCTTTGAAATCAACAGAACTGAACAAAAAGGTTATTTCTTCATCAGAATTCATTTTTCGTTCACATTCACATAATCTGTAGCGTAACTCGTAGTTTAGATAGCATATAGCAGTGCCTTCATGTCATCTCAACATTTCATGTCAAAATGTCAGTTGCGTGCTCAGCCATTATTTTTATGAGGTTTTACTTTTCATTCAACCTTCCACTAGTTCAATTTCAGTATCACTTGACGATAGACAGTGTAATAGAATCATAAACATTGCATAGACTCATAAATGCATGCTGTTGTCGACTGCTACTTACATGTGCAGAACAATGCACAACAGATATAACAGAACTACAGTTGCGTAGGAGTGAGTTATCATTTATTAGGGAGCATTATATATGGATGTGCACGATGTAAGTATCCTAATATAAGTGTACCTTGCATCTTTTGTAATTTAACGAGGGGTAAAGTTAAATTGAGTTGACTAGCCAAGTGAACTTAAACGAACCCACGAGTCTCTCCTTACCACAAAAGACTGTCAATGTCACGTCACGTCTAAATGAAATGACGACTTACTTATTTAATGTTACACTTTCTACTGTTACATTTAGATTTCCTTACATAACACTATTTTTTATGTGTTAATATCCTGTAGGATGCAATGCTATCTCACTCAGCTATGGGTACCTACTTATTTTGACTTTTCAAGTATACACCTAATGTCTAGCGTTTAATGTGTAATATGATACCATTGTTATTGTCTCCAATAATTATTACATGCTTTCTGCAATGCAAGCAATCAAGCATGAGACGAGGATGGTTATTGTTTTCCCACCAGTAGTGAGATTTATGGCTGTTGGTGGGTTCGATTCTAATATTATAGCATTAGTAAAGGTCAGAAGTCTTAAAATTTTTGATGACATGATTTGTGCTCGTTATAAAACTACTTACGACTAAACATAATTATCTGTACAACTAACTACAAGATAGGACTAAAATAATCAAAACCATTACATTTTTGAACCATTGAGCACTAAAGCAGTATTATTTAGGACTCAAAGCTAGAAAATTAGTAGATAGAGACTGTGTGGTGTAAAAAGTGTTTCAATTTGAACGAGAAAAGTGTTTCTTGTGTGTCGCATGTAGAAAACAATTTTAGTATCTGGTATCTCCATCCTGTGTGTTTTTCAATTCTGTTGAGTTGAGTATTTTCGAGACGGACATATCGCATAGCATTAGAAAACTATCTGTTAGGTAATGTATTTTATGTGGAGTTGTGTCCATATCTGTAGATTGTAGAGCGGAAACTGTTGGAAGGGAAGATGGGTAGGTGCGTAGTGAACTCATGGAGTCGTCGTCCAGAATACGATATCAGAGAGAATCAATCTTCTAACGAGGGAAATAGTGTCCGTCTCGTCTGTATTTCTGTGTATTGTAAAGAGTAAACTAGGGATATGTTCTGGAGTAGTAAACAGAGGAAAAGGATGAGAATCCTCTTCTGCAGGTTCGTAAAACGGCCCCATGCTATTCATTGCTTACAAAGTGGAGTCACCGAGTGTGGAGTCAAAGGAAACCTTAGGATAGCGGTTCAGTATTTTGTTGGGAATACCATCTACGTAAAAGGAGTATCACTAGTCCACGATGCCTACGATACGGAAACAACAAAGTTGAAGCAAGTCAAAACAGAGACACAGATAGAATTTTTCACTTTATACGATCGCCTGTGCTTTTTAGCATTTTAGTTCACTCCAGTTCACCAGTATTGCATTACTCCTATTTTGAGTTATACGTGTACAGATATATTTCAAGAGTTTACTCTCTCATAACATGCACATCAGAGATATTCTCATCTCATCCAATCCAACAACAAGATCAGAATATCTATTTCCCTCAGACTGACTTCCCTGACTCGGGAGAGAGTTAAACCGGGTAGCTGTAGCTTCTTTCTTATGAGCTCCCTTGATGTGATATTATGATTTGTGCTGTGAATGCCGATGAATCTTCAAACGAATCTCTCCGACACTCAACTCTATTGTATAAATATATGTACTCTATTGTAGGAAACATATTCCAGTATCAAAGACACTACCTAAGCTCAAATAACATTATTATAACGTTTCGTTATGTAATAATATCTTCTATACACAAGATCAGATGCACTGGACTTTTATCTCTGCTTGAGAATATCTTTAGTGTGCCCTTTCCTATATTCTTCTCGGAATACTAGAGATAACACAAAATTGCTATCAAACCTTTCTTGTAATGTGAAGCGTCTTCAATGTAGTATTTGGCTACGGAGCGTGTAATGTAATATTTACATAAGTACATAATGCAATTCATATGTATCCATTTTGCCTTCCTTTATTGGCAGAATGTCTTGACAGGAGTAGCTCATGCTTTCTCAACAAATGAGAGAAATGAAATTTTTTTCTTCTCAAAATTCAAGTCTCATCTTAGGTCTGTCTGTACTCAATTTTTCTTATCCTTCGCCATTCTGTTCGATTCACTTGAGACAGAATAAAAAACGTTACACCGCCCCTGATGTACTTAAGCGGAAATAACGTGGAAAATTCCCTATTCCGCAAAATTGTACACATGATAATTCTTGGTATGGTTTTTTTATTTTTAGCTTTTGCATATTGGGGGTTTCCCACGCATCTTTTTTATTGTGCATGTAGAACGTAGGTGGAAGGTACTCCTTTGGTTCTGTTTGTTTAGATAATTTATACATTTATAAAGCTATTGAGCATATGCAACTTGTGTAGGCTGTTTTATGAAGCGCACTGTTTCTTGTTTACAAAATGTTCAACAAGAACACGAACAAAACGGCTGTGTAAATACAATAAGTAATAAATAGTAGTCGTATTGATTTTTGGTGCTTATTTCATTATGGTAATGCAAAGAGCAACACGTACGAGACATGCAGTAAATAGTAGAGAGACTTGTTTCTAATTAGTTTAAGTGTAACATCTAACTGTGAATAATCATTTTATTCGATTAAAACGAGTTTCCTTAAAAGGTCAGCCCATTTAATAAATTTTTTATCTGCCCATTACACAACGGCAGGTAACAAGTTGATCTCGTTGTGCATGCTTTGCATCTTGGAGTGTCATTTACTGGCTAATAAATTAACACGCGTATTTTCCTGTTGTTCCTACTAATTAACAAGGTGACTCTCTGTTGAAAAATCTTTAAATGTTCTGACATTTTCCCTTGATCTCGCCGGAGATAATGATAACGTTGTCAGCTGAGGTTGATCAATAATAGTAACTCTTCACTTTTTACTCCAACCTCACACGAAGATTCTAACATTTACATTGACATAGATAAATAAATTATGATTCTTGTGCACTGAATAAACTAGTGTAGATTTTCATTATTGATAGATAAACCTGCGAAATGAAGCGAGAAAACAAATGCTATTTGTAAATATGAGGGAAAGAGTGTAAAATGAAGAAACAACAAATTGTGGCGTAAACGTAACGTAACACACCTTCCCTGAGGACGTGTGTTACTTTGGTGGAAATTCATAGTTCCACTCCATTATATTATAGCCTAAAGAAAACTAAATGAACTCTTCAGCTCACAAGTTCATTACGAATTTACACAGACTTACATGGCAAACAAGCAAACATAGACACAGATAGAGAGAATTGAGTACCGTACACTTTAGAGGTTTCCTTCGTTTAGCTAAATAGTTCAGTCTGAAGTAATGTAGTGCAGTGGGAAATAAATAAAATATTCACAGCCCGCTTAGGAGCTGTTATTTGTACTAATATGTGATGTTGTTGGCTTAGGCTCTTCTGATGTGAGGTCCTGACTCGGCCTTCCCTACTTAAATTACATTATGGTAACGTTTGGGTTTACAAATTACAATGGCCAAACCAACAAACCCATGCAACGATGCTAAGCCACACGCATTCCACTATTTATTTACACTGAACTGATTGCACTATATCGTTGGACTACACTGCACTCCTGCCATTCATATACGATTCTCTTTTATATAGCGTCATAATAAATTTGGACATTCTTTGCACAAGCACAGCACATGTTGCGAGTGCTCAGCTAAATAAAATATCACTTTAATTTATGCACACGAAAAGAATCGTTATCCCTAGTCCCAACAAGCACTATTACATATCTCTTTCTACTACTCCGAGTTGCGCTTTTTTACTCCTATTTCAAGTGCACGCTATACTAAAGATTTATATACTAAGTACTTGTTCGTCCTCCTAAATTGTAGTAATGTAATGTGATAGGTCTTGTTACGTTATGATATGATATATTTACACTATACAATGCAGAAATTCTCGTACCCATCCTACAATTTATTATGATTAGTCAAAGTAATGGCAATTATTTATGTAATTTCCCCAGTATTGTGCTACTCCTAATAATTCCAATTGATACCAGAATGATTACCTGCCAAAAGAAACTTCTTCTGTGGGAGATAATCTAATTCAAAAAGATATTGCGATATTATAGATTATTTTACACTTATGAATGGGCACACATACATGACGTTACATTTTGTTTTAAGATTCTTTGAAACGAAAATAAAACTTCATCAACAAATGATCTATGAATTCAACCTTCGCTAACTTTTCCCTTCCAAGGGATTTACAAAGAAAAGCAGTTTAGTTCTATAGCTACAATGAGTGGAATAAATTGGGTAGTATTGGAAGAATTTTGTTTTGCAGCAGACCCAAGAATGGGATGATGCTGTTCATACTTAGTGGTATATCTTGAATATGGGAGTATGAGAGATATTTTAATAAGAAAACAAGCAAAGAAGAATGGAAAACAGCGCAACAGGTCGCAAAATAACAGCAATATCAATATTTCTCGCTCATCTATGAACTTATGAAGATACACATGCCTTCGCCTCGCCATGTCTATACCACATACATCCAGCCAGATATGAATTTGAGCCCATTGGTAGAACTAAACCTACTGTTCTTCAAAATTATGATAATTAACTCACCCAGTAATTCTTCAAATAGGATTTGAACTTATTGAGTTCCAGAATATCGCTTAGCTGGAGATATTATGTTTATAGCATTTTTATTGAATTACATCGATTGCTTGCAGCAATGCAATACAAAATGGAAAACAAGATGCAGGTAACACACACTTTACTACATTACCCGCTTCATTCATCGGTACATAATAGATATCTGAGTGAATAAATCTTACTGTTGTCTTATTGCAGCTGGTTTTAAGCTGGAAACTAAAGATATCAGTGTTACTCCTAACATGGTAAGTGGGATGCTGATATTCGTATTACGTATTGTCTATTCCCAGTATATCTGTATTCAGTAGAAATACTAAGCGATTTACTAAGTGCGGAGCAATAGAAAAGATGCAAAGTTTTATAGATGTCTAGTTGAATACTGTACATTAGCTGAGCATATTGAGAAGGAATCAATTTCAGCTCCAGGGTGCCTCTGCTTTCTTCTGCTTCTGTATTACCTTTTCCTTCCCTTTAAAATTCCAAATTGAAAAGAATATGAAAGTTCCACTTGACTAGAACTTGCACTGGATTCAATTGTATGGGAAGAAAAGAAGCAGAACTAAATACATAGCACATCTCGTTGCATCTTGCCATGAGACAAGGCGGAAAGACACTCCGGGCTAAATCGACTTTTTTCCATCAGAAAAATTTAGGAGTTGAAGTGCGAAATGTAGAGAGAACAGACAAACATTTCAAGTTCAGCAGTATTTTATTTTTGTCCGAAAAAGGAAAGATTTCCATTTCCTCTTTCCCTCTCCGTTTGGTTTTGTAGAACATTGCAAAGAAGTAGTTGAACTCTGCAAGGATTCTACCTAAAAGCTTAGGAGGTAAGTAAGAATGCTTGTATATGTTTACCAATACGTAGTTTCATACTTCGGATTTGAAACTGATGCATAGGTAGTTGGAGTGGATGTGTAAAAGCAAAGGGATTGAGGGAAGAGGAAGTGAACGAGTGAATATCTCCCAAGGTTGACTAGAGTTACGTAGTAAATGCAACAAAAGAATAAAAGAAGTTTCAGCATCACTTGATTCAACAGAGTCAGATCAGAGGAACCAGCCCAGCAGGCCACATCAGAAAAGAACTACAACAAACCAAAAAACTCGATTCCACCACTCGTTTCTACTCAAAGAAAAGTAGGAAATCTAATTTCAGATTTGAATGTCCTCATCCTCAAATTCACAGTATGCTCTGCCTTCCAATACTCTTTCGACTTTAAAAACAGATTTTATATCCAACCATCGCTCCTTTACACAAGACCAACTTTCCTCAGCTTATCCAGTCATTTCATACCTACGTATTTAGTTATGACAGTTCATAACGATCATGTGCTGACACTTCTAGGCTTTGAAACATTAAGGGTAATTCGTTTAGGTTCGCCAAAGCTCAACTTCTACGAGATGCCGTACTAGTCGCCATGAGAAAAGGGAAGCTTGCACCTACTTTACAACATT
>JABASH010001772.1:0-23836 GCA_019776445.1 Tomocerus maximus | reverse complement strand
CAGGGAAAGCAATAATAATCCTTATACATTTATTATCATAAGCAATTTTTTAATCTATGAGTTATAGGAAGAATAATGATATTTGCATTAAATGTAACGATAATTGCCACATTAATATAAATCAGTATTTTTTTGTATAGTGAAACGCTCGTTATGTTGATAAAAATCATTAATTTTCCTGGTCCAATAGTTTTTTGTACACCTATTTAAGACGAGATGTTTCTCTTGGACATTGTGCCGGGCTCTACTTTGTAGGAAGCAGTAGGATCATTATTTTTATCATAAGCTATTAGAGACTCCTGTAGGCAACTCAATAAATCCTGGAGGAATATTACCATTAGAGAATTATGGTGCGTTGAACTGGAACACGACATATAGACATGTAACGAAATGTAATAGAGTGAAGTAATAATGTAATCGATTACTCCCTAGAAATATTTTGGGTCAACTACTTTCAATCTAAATTACTAACAATAAGCACAGGCCGATTATACATTAGTAAAGATAGGTAAAGAAATCGATAGTCTACTCTACACACAGGAAATAATTTGTACTCCTGAATTACTCTGTCATTTCTGTTATAAGCCATGTGAAGAGGAATTTTTGGGAACAAATCGAGTTCATTTGTTTTTCTGGAGAGGTATAGAGTATTTCTCTGTTTGGTTTTGCCCAACCTACTTCCGTCAGCTTCAATTTTCGATTACATTTCTTGGCGAAAAAGAGTGCCTATTATTTTCTGACAAAATTACATATCTGTATTACTAGGATCATATTCTAGGAGTGAATAAATAAAAGTATGTATATTTTATAGCAATCTCCACTCGTGAGTTTCGTGAGTAGGAACATAATATTTATTATAGTCTGTGTATATAATATGTGATAAGATTCGTCGTTTTATTGCTTTCTCGAAAGTATGCACATTGTAAATTACCCCGTATTTATTCCGTCTTTCTCACATGCATGGATTGTGAGAGAAAGGGACGTAAATGTAATAAAATATTGTCAAATAACTTACATATGCATATATAGGAGTTTTATGTAGATGGCACACATGCAGATGCATATCTCTAATACCCACAACAGCTTATGCAATTACAGATAAAATAACTGCAGTGAAAAAAGAGGTTGTTTACAGATCGACGAATTCAGCAGAAAATTTATATGTGCCACCGGTTACGAGTAAATAAAGGAGAGAAGTGCATCTTCGTAGCTAAAGGTAAAACGGTAAGAATCCCAACGGCCCACTACCAAGTTAATAGCTAGCTTAGCATATACAAAAGTTGAAGGTTGTCTCTGATGTTGAGTCTCCTAACTGACTTTGTTCAGCTCTGACGTGAGAACTGGACGCTTTTACATTTCCAGGCTGTATTTAACAGTCCTAGTCATGCATCTGCCATATGTGTTACATTTTGTGATGTAAAAATGCGGGATTTAACTGGGGCTGAATTTTACTCAAGGTTACTGTGACCAAGAGTATACTGCTCTACATACATATACATTACTTGTAGTTGTGTCTACGTACCTTGTGTGCCAAACTACTCCCAGCAAATTTACAAGTGTATATTGCTTTGCATTCTATAAAGATAAGTTTTACTTCTGTACAATATGTTCTTAGGTATGGACGAATCGTATTCATAGAACAGGGCCGAGTACTTGTTCTCAGGCATTACATGCATACTAAAACTCAAGTGTTTCTGGGAAACGAAATTTCATTTCTGTACAAAGAAAAACTTCCTTTCTCCTGCTCCAGTTGGTGGCTTTTAAATAAAGTTTAGTGTACTGCAATTCAATCCTCCCTACCATAATATATTACAGCGATAGTTGAAAACGAAATGCAACTTTAAGAACAGTTGGGATTTACAGTTTGGTGATGAGAAAGTAAAATGAGGCTAGCACAGTTTAACCTTATAGTATGCATTACACTAGAATGTAACTATACCTATGTAGTAGGTATAGGTATGCTTACTAACGATAAGTAGCTCCTCCGTAGATATTAATAGGTATATTAGAAATATTTCATGTCAAAAAGCTCCTCTCTAGTAATCCTTACTTAACTGTACATTTAGCCTCGGAAATTTAGCCTGATGCAAAGTTGGCACACAGCGTACCTATAAACACATCCATACAGATCTCTGTATTTATGAACGTGTAATGCGGCTACATAAAAACCTCCGTTTAACACTAAAGTACAGATAGGTGAAAGGCTCTAGAATTTTCCGACCTCCTCAAAATACCTATACCCATATTTAGGTATGTATTAGGCGTAGTTGCATGTTGCGGCATTTTCACAGCCGTAAGCCCACAAACTTTCTTCCGACATCCTCTCCTCTGCCTTCCGAGCTATAATCCTACATTTTAATCGGGGTCAATTTTCAAATGCCTAGATGTCCGTTGTTAAATTAGAGGAGAATTGTGCCGAGTTAGTAATCCCAGCTTTGGACTGTCTTTAGGCATCTTTGAATGAATAACTCAAGGATAAAAAAGCCTTTGCTCTATTTTATCCGATTTAGTTAGTTTGTGTATGAGTTTTGCAGTGGACGCAAGTTGTGTCTCTAGTTGTTAGTTAAAGAGTTGTATTTTGTACAAGTATTAGTGCAGATGTTATTATATTGTCGCAGCCCTAAGTTGGTTTAACCAGTTTAACTATTTGTAAGTTTGGCCTATCTAACCGCCTGTACCGTCAACCGTGGTAATCTTTACAAATCGCATTTATCGCATAAGTGACAGCTCAGATAGCATATACATTTCACACGATAAATGAATGAGTGTTCCGTTTCATGCTTATATTTCTTATATTATTATAAGTTACCTTCGTTTGACTTCTATGTACACATTATTCACTGGGTCGGAATGAGTACACGTGAGTCATCTCTTCACGTCGAAACTAGTAATAGTAGAAGGAAAAGAAGCATTAGAGTCCCACTGTGATATTCCTACGTGCTAATACTGTATTGTTAAAGCCCCGTATCAGATAAGGCAATAAGTGAACTTAGAAGTTGTATGTATGCATAGAATTTATTAGTTAAAACGTCTCATTTTGTGTGAGCCAGGTGGTGGTGGGTTGTAACTATATGCTTTCACCCTACTAAAATAGCGCATTCTGTGTCAATGCATATATATTACGTAGGCATTTGAAGCTGCTATTGATTTAACATAGTTTTCTCCACACATTTCAATAATGTAAGCGGAGGAATTTTATACTCACTGAAGCTGTGATTCTACTTGCTACTTATTTACAAACTGCACGAAGGTAAACAAGAATGGGGAAAGTATAAAATGTTAATACGTATTAGCATGTGGATCCTAAGTGTGTAGTATATTATGCATAAGTAATCTGGGAAGCAGTGTAGTTTTTATTTTGGTGGATTTTAAGGTTTAGCTCTGGTAGTTAGGTGGTGCATGGGTGAAAGTTTATGAGAATGGTGTAGTGAAAAGAAGTGTATATGAATGGAGAGACAGGCGGGAGGTGACTAAAAATAGCTCTTTACAATGCAGGAGCACAAAACCCAATGCTTCAATAATGATTCCCACATCCATAATAATCGACACAATGGGAAAAGCAAGCTTTCACCTCTAACATCCATGTTCCCTTTCCTACCGCACCGTGAATACCCTTAGTAGGGACATTACTACATCTACAACATATACATCCATATACAAACTGCAGAGGCAGAGAGTTACAGCAATGCTATTGACGATACTATGTGATGCGATAGGGAAATGGTTTAAGCATAGCACTCCATTTCATTTCACTCCTTATCTTGCTTTGCTTGCACGAATTTCACATTCAAAGCAATTTTACTAGAACATTCAACAGAGTCGGGGAGAGAATTCTATCCTCGTCGCTCTATTTCATTGTAGGGATACTGAGAATCAGTCTCTATGTACTTACTTTAGCTTTCTCCCGAAAGTATTCGTTATGTGCCGCTATGCACTTTGTTCTGTATTATCCTCCGTTGAACTCCGTGTGTGTATTTAGTTGGCTCCGAGTAAGTTGAATTCAAACTCTGAGCACTTAGTCACTGTGAGGCTGTTGAGGATGGAGAAAGGGAGTGGGCTCCAATAATTCCCTGCAACATGCACTGCAGCAAGAGCACCCTTAGCATTTGCACACAACAGTGTTTCCCAAATACTTCCATGTACAATGCATCAGAAAGGCAATGAAATATAAACACCTTATTTTCTTTATGGGAGCAATACACGTCATGCCATTCCGACGAACTTTCTTTTGAATACCTACTCGCCCTCCCCATCCCACCACTTTTCCTTTCTCCACTCCACACACATCAAATTTGTCAAAGTAGAAAATTTAATTATTCAAATTTTTTACAATCATTTCACACAGCTCGGCTTTCCCCATCATTTCCTGCGAGGACTTACGACGTTTTCTCCGTAATCTTCGTGATCATTGCATTGCGTCACTTTATGTTACTAAGGATTAGCACATAGGAAAGGTCCACCGAGCACTGTTTACCATACTATGCCATAATGTCATGTGCTCCAATTCAAATCAAGAAAACTCTCAAGTCTCAATGAGAAAGTTTCAATGAGTTTTTGTCATCCCACGCGAATTTCGAATAAACTCAGTCGTGACTCGGTCTCTTGCTAGACTTTCCCGCATGTACAAGGCAAAATGTAATTTACTCATTGCAAATAGAGCAAAACTATCAGCGACAAGTCTCAAATTAAATGCAAATGAGATCAACAGAATTCTCATAGTAGTTCTTCACCAAACTATATGACTATGCTTATTAACTTCATTTTTGCAACAGTATTTTCTTTGATGATGTGTAGCAAATCCTTTTAGTCGAGCGAAAGCCTAGAGATGCTCTTCCTTCGTGTAATAATAGTATGGTATTGTAAATCTTAGACGTGAATCCAGTATTATTATATATGTAAATAGATGTAGATGGATAATAGAGGGAAAATGAAGCGAAGAGTGCTGCGTCTGTATTTGCAAATGAAGTCGGGCTGGAATGCATGCCAGCCACACATCTAGAGTTAGTATAGCTGTATAATAAATGAGGAAAGGCTCTTTAAATGACATGACAGCTTCATCATCATCATCCTTTCATAGACAGTCTGTGTCTAACTGAAAAAGTATGTTGGCTTCCGATTCTTGTACACGTGTATATATTTAGTATAGTATGACTGAATGCCTTATAGCCTCCGTTGTCTAAAAAATCAAACAAGAAATGTTGGCGACATATCCTTAAGTGGGTTTAGGCAAGAAGCCAATAGGGAGAATTGGAAGGAAATCTCATAAAATCAACTCAATTTCATTGCTACTCCATGCATGTTTGTCTTGGGTGGTGAAATCCATTGGCTCTCGAGTATATTAACAAGGAGTCAACTCTGCGTCACCCTTGGATGGAGGATTATGCCAGTTGGATAAGCGTGAGATTCGCCTGAGAGAAAAAAGGGTTGCAGTTCATGCTCTCTGACTACATTCTTATACACATCCACTAATGCTGCCATACATGCATATAAATATCTACACTTCCGTACATATCATACCACAACAGAACAGCTAGTTATGTCTTTAGCTCCTTTCGGAGAACAACCAACTCACTATTATTATTTCGGAGAAAACATATATCAATGTATTATAGGGAATTCACCATCCGTGCACTAAAACACACTTACTCACTCACAATATTTCACGTAGCATAACAATCCGAAGAAATTGTTTCTTTCTCCGTTTTTCTATTGTGCACTATATCATGACTGTCGAGCTGTATTTACAAAAGGTCGTAACATTCATTTCAGCCTTTATCTTTCCCTCACTATCAATTTTAGTCAGGAACGCAATGAACTGAATATACAATACATACAATGGAATTCTAACCAACGCCACACTTTTCTAGTGCCCAGAGACTCAACTGATGAGAAGATAATCCTTTTCCGAATCAAAAGATAAAGTCCTGCTCTTCGTGCTACACGGTCTAACGGACTTCCTACCTACTCTATTTTATGTTACGTGTGTAATCCTCCACATTCCCATTATACTAAGCTAAAGACCACAAAGTGGGTTCTCTAGCCCCGCTACAATGTAATATTCTCCCATTATTATGCCTCCAACTAACGCCAAGGCTTTCCCATCAGATGCAATGCTAACTTTTATATTTTCTTTTCATACTCACGATACACACACCAACTCTGCCATAACTAAACCCACTGAGATATCACACACCACCTAAACCTCATTAAACTAAGACACAACAGAGAAATACGCACGCACGCACATTTTTCATACTCCCTCAATTGCCCGAGGAAACTAAACCAACGCAAGTAATAACATAATAATTGCCAAGTCAAACCCTTAATAAGTAGATACCCACTGTGTAGGGAAATTTTCGGATACTTTCACTATTTTGAAATGTTAGGGGATTAACCCTGCATTTCTTTACTCTCTGTCTCTAAGACCAACTTTTACTATTTCATATTTTCAATGGTTCAAAGTTTAGACTGTCATCAGGATTGTAAGCATTACTGTGCAAACAGAAACTCTGGAACATTTTCCTTTGCGCAACAATATTTACCATGTAATAAATTCTCGGTCCAACAAACCCTGGTTTGAAGTTTAAAGGGGAAAGATAGAAAATTGCTGTAGCTTGTTAAAATAGAAGTTTGTTTTGTCGGGATATTGAGTCGTAATAACTAATGGAATCTTTTGTCCTTGCTCCTTGGTTATCATTGCAAAGTTATTACCGAAAAGGTAAACGAGAGTTAATTGGAAAACTTGTACGTATATCTCGTTAAAATTGATGTTCGTGGAATTTCTCCCTTTTAGGTCCGTTGATTTTGTCTTTTATACCTTTGATACTGTTACTTACGTAGGTAGTTTCATAGTATCTTTAGCTTTCAGCTCTACTCAACTCAGCTGTCGATTTCGTTTATACATCTCTGTAGAGTCTACTGTTATATTTGTATGTATGTACTGGGGAAAGTCGATTGCTATTATCAAGGAGTAGACAAAAAGGGAATGTCTGATGATATGATAGTATTTTCTCTATGGAAGTGTACGTAATGAAAGTTGTGAAAGAGTTTCTGTTGATTTATCTTTCATTAATGTCTTTCTTAGCTGCAATAATGATCAGTAAGAGAAAGCTTATTGCTGGCAAAAGCACATGATAGGAGCCAATTGAATTAGGCAACTTGGTCTCCCTTCGTTCGGAAGGAAGTAACACAAAGACAAAAAGAGAGCCCATTGTATTATCCTTGCATCGCATTGTCTTGCATTATATTTTCGCAATAGAAGTCACATAGGCATAGACCAGCACTACTTTATTAGCAGTTAGTGCTTATCTGTGCAAAACTCTATTGCCTTCTTTAGACATACTAAAGCAACTAAGTCCTTTTGTACATTATCTGTAAGTGGAGATACACTCATATTTCGGTAGGATGTGTGGGAACAGTTATTATAAATTATAAGTATGAACATCTAGAAATGTAATACTATAGTAGGATATATAATGGCGAGTTGAGCTTGTTGAGTTGCGATACGTTGCCAGGAAAAACTGGAATTACTGAAGATAGAGTGTAGAGGAACATGTGGGTAAAAAATTGAATGAACATAGATAGACTCAAAGGGAAAAGGGAAGATAGTCTCTCAAATGTCGCTTAGACGGGGAAAAACGACAAAGAAAGATATTAAGTGAGGTTTCTAAAAATAAGAGAAATGCAGAGAGGAAGAAGTTACTCAAGGGTGGAAATCCCGATAAAAAAGGAAGAACAAGAAGAATCAACTGGAAAGAGTATAGTAGCTATCTATACTTATAAAAACTTATATAGATATAGTATACTTATGTTGGTAGTTACAAAACTAACAGTAGATAGTAGTTAGTGTATCTATTCACCTACAGATATAGATTGTGTAACTAGAGTAGTATGTATTATACATAGCAGTGCTTTAGTTAGTACTGACTGTGAATGTATTTATGTGTGTGGGATGGACTTCCCGTAGGAAGATACAAGTTCTCATCATATGCTACTATCTTTAGTGGTCTATAAAAATAGGTATGTTATACTTAGGTATGTATAAGTAGAGAGAAAAAATGGAATGATGATGATATAGAAGGAGTTGAGAGATATTATAAGGAGAGATGAAACAAGTAAACGTAAAGTAAAAATAAGCAAAAAGAGGCAAGACTCACGATCAACTGAACTGTGGAGGTCGGAGGAAGAAACAAGAAACGGATAGAAACTGAAGTGAAACACTCGAATGTAGAATAAAATGTCTATGGGCACGGGTTTAACGTCAAGTTTGTCTGCTCATAGCATTGAATCTTATCGGTTCGTCGACTTCTAATGTAAAAAAACAAGGAAGGAAAAGGAAGGATTGCATTACATTACATTGCATTGCTTAGCTTTGGGAAAACAGAGTCTGCCATCACATTTCTTACTCCAGGAGGGAAATACATATAGCAAGAAAAAATCGGATGCACATGGACGATGGAGTCAAGTCGGTTAGGTATTAGCGATACGAGGAAGTAGCAGTCGGAGTCACACCATGTAGATTGTACATTGTACATGATTTCGTGGTGTAGTAAGGAAATATCTGATCTGAGGAACGTCTTTAAGCGAATTCCTCCGAAAAGGAGGGTTCCTTCTGTTGGTTACTTTCCTTTGGTCTTATTAGAAGAGCATGTGGGATTTGTTGCCTTTGGCTCTGTTATATTGCTTGTCTTATCTTGTCGTGCGAGCTGTGATGTGGCAGTCAGAGGAATGTGATCAATCAAATCAGCTGCCAAATATCTAGCCAAATGAGGAAAACAACTTATATTGCCTAATCTAATACAAGACCTTGTTATAATCGGGCTGTCTGTCTTGGGACTGATTTCGGGGTGATCTTATTGATTTCGTTTCATCCCGATTTTTTCCCTCACGGCTCACTCCACTTCAGTAATAGATGGTTCCTTCCTTCTGCATTGCTATTGAATGGTTCTTAACGATGAACGTACCTCTCTTTAGTAGGATCCTTCAGTTACGCCACGTTCTTAAATAAAGTCAGTGAAACGAGAAGGACTTTCGAAAAGTCTTTAGTCTGGTAGTCTGTCCGTTCCGTGTCTTGCCTGCCTCCTACTTATGTCATGTCAGATAATCAATTTCTCAAGCAGTTCCTACAGTTTTCAAGAACTCTCTCACCAAAATCCATAGGATTCCTGAATTTGTCCTAAGACGACTCACGAAAGCAAGGAGAAAAGTTCAATCATAAACCAATTTCCTCTTTTCACTTCCCGCATTCATCATTATCGAAGTAGGAGAAGGATTATCTGTACTGATTAGGTTGATAATTGATAGCCATTTCATTTCCTCTTCCATTTCTATCTTGACTTTGTGGCAAGAGTTTTATTTCTGTCTTGTAGGGACTAATGCCGTCCTAGTCCGGATACTCTCGAGAAAATTACTTTTCTTCTCCAAGCAAATACATAAACTGCACACGGGAATGAATTCCTTTTACTTAACAGTTAAGACCAAGACTCTTCAAGGTTTTCTTCAAATAAAAAGAATTGTCGACTCAGTCAGTCAGTTTCCACGTTCAACTGTTTAACTTTATTTCTACAGAATTCCTCCTACTGAACTTAAAAGAAGTTTTTTGTATTTTCCTAGAAAGTCTTAAGTCACTGAATGAATTTAGGTCGTATTGTAAGGTACGAAGTAATGCAGAGTCAAGTTACAAAGGAAACTTCGGTGGAGAGTGCAGTAAAATAGTAACACCAGTAACTTGTCTATCTATTTCGCAAAATCTCATTTCTCTTTGACTCCACTTACTTTCCTCCTCCTAGATTTCAACTTTTATACCAGGTACTCCCTGACTCCGTGACGTTGGCATTTGTAATTAATGCTGATTAGGTAGTTTACTTATTTCCGAGTGTGATGTGACTATGACCAATGTACTACACATATGCATGTGCACTTTACCTTCTTCTGAAATGCAAATCTGCACTAGTGTCTGAATTAAGATGAAAGTCAATGCAATTAACTTATCTACAGAGTTGCCACCCGGTAAATAAGCCAAGCGTCCGAGATTGAATTTCCATGATTAAATCCGTTGATACCTAATTCTTTCTTTCAAGAGTAAATACCTACGTGTTTCCGAGCACCTTGCTGGGAAATGCCCGTTGAGCAATGGAAATGAGTAAAGCAAATACTCCGTACTAACTAGCTTTTAATTTTCTCTTTGTAGCTACAGAGTTGTTTACACAGTCTTGGGTTTCAAAGAGAAATCCTTCATTTACTTGGAACGACTGTAACATTTGTATGATACTATACACCAAAAGTTGATGGAAAAGGAGTGCAAATATCTTGGCATAATGACTTCCTATGAGAAAATTAGAACTACTTTGATCATACAGAACGGGAATGTAAAGAAATAGGGAAACTTTTATTTAGATGTCGAAACGAAATTGTAATTGACTATAAATAATGAACTTTGCACCCGTTGCTATTGTATTGTGTGTAAGTAGTAGTATAGTTGGTAGTCAAAGGAGAGAGTCTAGGTCAGAACAAAGGAAGTCAACCGACTGATGTAGTTATGTACAAAGCAAATTCCAGAGAAAATTCTCGTCCTCCTAGAAAGTATAGTTTTGTCAAGCTAATTCAAAACAACGCACGGTTTCATTGTGTCGCTGAAATATTAATACTTACACAATCATTTCTGCTACAGGCAGCATGTGCATGTCGTAGTCTTAGTGAACATAGCCATATAGGTAGGTAATCTGACTCTTAGTTTATACTGAAGGGCCAGAGATAAAGTAGAGGAAGTTCTGGCACGCCACGACTACAAGCCATGAACTTCTGCATAATATACTGGAATAGCTTTCTGGGATTAAACTACATCGTAGAGCACGTAACACGTGAAATAATGATGTGAGTGACTTTCTGTTCTCGTTTAGTTCTCCATGTGATATCTAACTACTTACTATGCACCTACTCCTTCTAACTGCTCTCCTATATTCTCACATTCCCTTTGGCTTCGAGGAATTAGCATAATGTAGGTACGTAACTATAATGTAGCTTGTCATGCCAGTGTGACTGTTTTTGTGTCGACTCTGCTCTTTTCAGGTGGAATATTAATTATTCACATTTCACGCAAACTGTGTCAATTACTAGAACATAATATTATGCATGCATGTATGAACAACATTATGAGACTAGGTACGTCGTGGAGATATATTTAAATTTATGTCTCTGTCGGAATTTTATTTGGATGAAAGGTGTTATGTGCAAGTAATGTGCGTTGAACTGAGCCACCTCTTCTTTCTAACTTGTACACACTCGTTGTACGTAGCATAGTTGTATCATGGTAGGAGTATAGAGTAAATGAGAGAAAGCGCCTTTCTCCACAATATATGGCTTAACTTTAATATGTATGAACATCCAGGACAAGACAACGACAAAATGAATCCATACCTTCCCAAGACTTTCTAAGCTCCGCTAGATCCTGAAAGGTAAAAGAGCAAAATAGTTTTAGCGGAAAGAAAAATGAGTAAAGAGCCCCGCACTTGACACCTAAAAAATATTCTGCTCAAATGGAAAACTTTGACAACAGAGAAAAAGCTTATGTTTAATTTTTCATGAGGTAATATTTCCCTCTGACATGGATATATTCTCAAAGCTACACTACATAAAAGTTTTTCCTACACGCAACACGACCGACATCCAGACCAAAAACTGCCTGTCTTTCACTCTACATCAAACATTACAATGCATAGGAATATTATATGCAGGGATATATCACTACTGTGTCATCCGCGAAAATATCCTTGGAATACATGTTCAAATGCAGATATGTTGTAACTGTTCTATTTATTTTGGATGAGTCTATGTGCAGCAAGACAAACTGTACGACCCAAATATTTCCACACATGCATAAAGACAAGGAAAGTAAGTACCTATAGTGCAGAGACATTTTTCAGATCACTGTGCTTACAATGTTATGGGATATTTAACAACGTATAGTGAAGATGCACAGGTAGGTATAAGAGGTCCTTGCTTGGCTGAACGGAAGAAAAGATTGAAATTCATGAGAATGAAATATTCAGGGAGTTTTTCTCTCTGTGTCGTTGTGTTTTGTGTGAATGATTAAATCGTCTGCGACACTCGCTCGATTTCATATCGCAATAAAAGACTGGAAAAAGATCATTATGGAGGGCAAGGAGCTGTAGTAAAAGTTGCTATTAGACAAACTGGAGTGGAAATTAAAGACTAGCTGACTCAGCTAGGTTTGTTACGGGTTTTAACTAGGTTTGTAAGGATGTGGACGTGTGAGCAGTCTATAATGACAGGCCGAGAGAATTGTGCAGCTATTACATTATTATATAGAGACTTAAAGCCAAAGATTTACTACGTAGGTACATTCACGGAATGAAAGGAAATAAAACACAGCTACTTACCTCAGCTAACCGGAGGAAATAAATCTGAACTCAAACTGTTTCATTATTAGCACATAGACTTGCTATGTATAATCTCTCTACTCATTAAATACTCCAGTGTGGCTCTGTCGGCTTTCCTACTCATTTTAAATTATTTCACATTAACAGTTTGAGTGCGAAGGTTTCCACTTCCACGGGAAATGACTTTCTTATTTATTTCGTGCTTCTGTACCAAAGGACCTTACGGAAATGGGAGAAATCCTATAATTTGTGTATAACATTCCTTCCTAGTAGAGTTAAAACGCAGAATTGCTTGAAATAAAATATGTAAATACATAACGCAAATGGGTAGACAGAAATAATAACAAATATACATACCCATATCACTGCTGGAACATAAACCCTTTAGAGTGCTATAACTCAGTCACTTCTCATTTCGTTTTATTTACTCTATCTATAACAATAATACTCTCGTTTTACTCCCCCGTGCTGTTTCTACTTTCGGTCAGGAAATCTTAGAACTATCTTCTCAAATAGAGGCGGGACATAAATTTCAGCACGGACACTTCTTATTAGTTCTAAAGACGGTACATGTACTCATAATGACATACGCAATTATCTCTGAAAGGATAATCAAGTTTTTACGATTTGTACGCGCTCGACTTTCCCTCACTCCCTTTTTATTCCTTGGCCGCATTCTTTCAGTCTTAAATTAAAGATATGCAAATAGGAGGTGGTGCACTATCTCTAGGTACTAAATACATACATATATATAGAGGTGCATTGCATCTTTCACTCCCAAAGTTACGATGGATACATTCTCCATACTAAATAGTACATACTGCAAATGGAAATCATCTCACACTGTGCACGGACTAGTTAGTTTTTCCATAGGATGGAATGAGTACGAATAAAAGGGAAGTCTGGTTGGTGAAGGGAGCTTTCTCGCATTATCTCGTTCTTGTTTTTACTCCTACATAAACCATTTCCTTTCTTTCGTCAACTAAACCCAACTAAAGAAACTTATAATCTCTTACTTGTAAATGGTGCTCAGTTGTGTAGTGGAGAGATAGAATGACATGGCATTGCATTCCACCAACTTTCCAACCGTCCTTGTATTTCTCCTCTTGAATTAGTTCAGGATACACACACTATATAACTTAAGTATGCTAAAGTGCAAATAAATATGCATATGAACAGACTAAGGTTTCCTATCTTAACTCTATATATATCTATGATTATAGTATATAAGGATATTGTCTATATAAGTCTCTAAATAGTGGCCTGTTCACTCTGATGTATCTGTACGGGTAATGCAATGCCACGCTAACTGAAGCTCAGCAAGCACTAAAGTAACATAAGCATTCCCCCTCACTTATCTACATAAATATTTCGTATTCTTTCTCAAACATTCGTTCATCAGCGTTCTCTTGTTTTCTAGCTTTCTCCTTCGTCGACAGCCTCCAATTGCTCCACCATTTCAGTCTGCTGGATGAACTCAGAGAAATTCAACTCCTACTCTTTTATTCGGCCCCGAGCAACTGGAATAGATAATTTCCCATGCATTTTTAAAGAAGGATTCGAGATGCTTTAGCTTTACTTTTTTCAGATAACACTGATATACTTATGTAAGGTATAGAAAGAAAGACGTGTTCCGCCTTTGCCCAGGAGCGGAGCTTAACTACCTACATGGAGACTTACTCCTAGAATACTTCACGAAACGTTAACGAAAGTGAACAGAAATTGATTACTTTACCTTGACATCTGAATTTACGTATTTTACTTGCTTTCTCTAGCAAGGAGAAAGCTAGGGAAAGGGAAATTTTACTAAAAATCCAATTAGTCCCACTTATTTTAGACAAATGTGAGTTTTTTCCTAAATTATTAAGTACAATTATCATGTAGAAATCCCTCTTGTAGACATTAGTCGCATGTTACATTAAAACTTGATAGCTCAGCGCATATTAAGGGCACTGTAAGAAAAAGGCTCATTAATTTTGCAACACTAATTACAGTGCTGAGTTATTGATTAAGGGATTAATAAATTTTGTAACGCAGCACTCAACCCAACACACCTATTTTTCTATCAACCTAAACATAACTTGGATACACCAGGTCGAATATGGGATATTAATAATTACACGCGGATGAAAAGTTGAGTGAAGGAGCTGGAGCGAAGTTGACTGGCAAACAGTAACTTGTACCTCAGCTGCCTGTCTGTCTGCATAAAAGACAGGCAGTCAACTAATCGTAAGGAGCAATGTGGCAAATGAATATGCCACAGCATATGGCATATTTTACTGGTCTTACTCACACGGGAATGGAATATGAGAAGCGATGTGAATTTATGTGATTTTGAATCGAGCATAATGACAAGTTGGGAAATCACTTGTCTTGTCTTCTGGTTGGGTGAGAGGGAAAGAGATTTATAGTTTTATGCCCACAAGACGATCAATGTCATGCTTTTCCGTGTTCTTGAGCAGATTTTAATGACAATAACCCTAGCAGGCTTTACTTTACTTATGGTGAGACGGAGGCGAGGCGAGGCTCATTCAGTTTACATTCAGTAGTGTCGACTTGCTAGTTGGGCTTTCTTTGACTTTGACTCTGTCAGCTTCTTTACATTACATTATGTTCAATTCCCCCTTCGCCATCCTTTCAGCCATTATCTAAGTATACTCTCTCTTAGATATATTGGCATGTTGTAGTATGTGTGTGTAATGTACCCATTTCATTCTATCTCTCCGTAATGCATTCTTCTTTTTCTTCTTAAGATTACTCGAGTAATCCAAATCCAAACCACGTAAAAGCCAAAAGAGGAAGTATGGGAGAAAGAAGTGAGGTAAGTCGACAGATTTTACTTCGACGTAGCTACTTACTCGGAGTACAAGCCCAGGATCTAATAGATATCGTAGGTAGTATGTTAGAGTTAAAAAGAAGGGAAACTATATGTCAAACGCTAGTTGGCACATGAAAAACGAGTCTAGACTAGTTATACCTATTTTTATGTACATATCTAAGTAGCTACTGTACACACTCTCTCTCCACTTACTATGTATAGGTACTATCTCCTAAGAAAATAGATATGTAGATAGTAGTCATGAAGAGAAAGACTGTATACTAAGACACATATAGATCACATCTGGTTTTATTGAAGAAAAAATGGAAGAAGACGATTCCAGCAAGTCCAACAAAAGATTTTGGGCAGAGTGACTTTCCCCTAAAGTCTACTTTGGGATTGCAACTTGGCTTTGGTTTGGTTTTCGGTTCGATTTCTTTGGCAAGAAGCATCCAAGGGCTTGCATTCATTCAATTGTGATCAAAACAGTGCGTAAGCACATGTAGTCCTGAAGTCAACTGAACTTAGCTTAGTGTTAGCTTATACTTACTTACAGTTGTAGTAGTGAAAGCAGAGCTGGGAGTTGCATTTGGCTTCCCTGTCTTTCACTTCCCCACAGGATTTTCCTTTTTCTTGGACAGACAGGAAAGAAAGGGATGATATCTAGAAGAGGAGGCACGAGCCTGAAAGCTATTCTTCTTCCCTTCGACGGCACAGCTTATGGCAATACTCCTCCTACATGCATATACCTCAATATACTACATAGGTAGAAGAACAACTCTTGTCTTTGTGTAAATGTAAAGAGGAGAGTAAAATAGAGTGGAAACTGGAAAGGAGAGAAAGGCAATCGAGAGATAGTTAAGTAAGTTGCCGATAAATCTCTTTCTGTGGTGCTCATCCTTGCATAAAATGCTCATCGAGTGAGATTTGGCTCGTACATTACGCTACCGTACGGACTGCACACTACACTATTGAATGTAATGTATGTAATGTAAGAGTGTGTGCACCTAAGTGGCAGGCACAAAGCCTTAAACTTGGATTTACCAATGAAGACTATGGTGATTCTCGCAAGAATCCTCCGCCCGCCGCCTTTCTTTACTTAAGTGATCTGACTTTTTTATGACTGTCTTCTGGAAACGTTAAGTGATGTAAACCGCTTATGATCTAATGTTTGCCTCCGCTCTGTTCTACTACTACTACACTTCTAGTATCACTATTATCTATATAGGAGACTCTACTTACTTATGGTTACACTAAGTTATGATCCCACTCGCGTTGAACAGAGCTGATTGTGAGCACTTTCATTTTATATCCTTCCACTTGACGACGAATACACTTTCTCTCTAGGGATGTATCTGTTACTGTTTCTGACAACGTCGATGTTGCGGACATCACTGAAGAATTGTGAATAGAATTGCATCATCGGATTAGACTCCACTCCTACATACAAAGACCACTCTGTAATACTACGTTAAGGAATCACAAAGAACATGAGAAAACAGAAATCTGCTCTTCCGAGGATTTATACGGCCATCTTAAGTCTTAAATGCTAGGAGCTCCTATGTAGTTGTCTATTTGTAGCAAACACTACATTATTATTCGTAAGTACAAATGCCTTTAGTTTAACAGACATTTAGCGAATTCCTCTGCACTACAATGAGCATTAATGTTGTTTAGCTATATGCAAAATACATAGAGACAGTTGTACAAAAGTCCAAACGATTTCTCTTTGCATTCGTCAGTAAAATTAGAAACTTTCTCTCAACTGTCTCTACTTTCATCATCACAGATCCATTTACAAGGGAAAGTTAACTGTGATAGATATGCTTATTAAAATCCCATATTAGTATAGTGTAATATATTATTGTGTATTATATATTTATGATGCATTTGCATGCAGAATTGGATAAATATCTTTGCGAAGGGTTTAAGTGTATATAGTTATGTGCTGTAGTATTTCGTATGTTAAAAAGCAGTTTTGACAGAGGATTGGACATTTTCAGTCGAGTGCATGAATATAGCGTGTTGGAAGATGAGCATACGCTTTAGTCGTTTACTGCACAAAAGTGAACATTCATATCCCATACGAGCCATGAATGAATAGCTCATAACCAGACAGACGAAAAGCTGTTCCGTTTCTTCACTGCCATTGCAATGCAATCCACTGTCTGTCTCCTTTTTACGCATCGCGAAATTGACGATATAATAATAATATTTCTTGCCTACTTACAGCTCGTATAACCAACGAACCGCACTCAAAGATATATTTGTACAGAGAGCAATATTCATTCTATTCAAATATTACTACCCTGTCCAAATAATGGGAATATTTCGAGTAAGTGAAGGCGATAGTAGGACAGTCACATTTTCCCTGTCTTTTCTCTCTACTATTTATGCAAGTGGAGTGAAGAGAAAAGTAATGCAGCAGCAATGATATCAAACATGCCATTGGCTTACAGGAATTCTCTCCAGGGAGTTACATTTGAAATAAAAGCTATTGTTGTGGCAGACATTGGCAAGTTTTTCAATTATTATGCTAAGTTGTTTTCACATGCAGAGGATTGAGAGACATGTGCGAGTCATGAGCTCATTTGCAAAACGTTGAGAACGACACAAAATATAAAACAATACTGCTTATGCACAGTTGCAAAAAAGGGACACACTTAGGTACTTACTTCCTCCATTTACAGCCTAGACATACTTATACATGACGTGCTATAAGCATTTCTAATGTGGGAAAGAGTAAAAGCCTCGCCTTTCTCTGCGTTGATTTAAATGGAGGAGTCTTTAATATAAACTGTTGTGAATATAAATGGGAAATTTGGTGTTTTTATTATGGAACAAACGATGTGAATGTTTAAGTGAAGGTTAGTTCATAACAGACCGGCTCGGAAATGATTTTTTATTAAAAATAATGAATTCGCAATGGAAAACATAAAGAAAAGTGGCCGAGATTATTGTGGCAGGTTTTTTCTGTGTAGTCTGCAAAATTTGGATGGGGAAAGTGTATTTACTAAGGGAAAGGACTTTTCTTTCTCATAGATTTATGCTAGAGGAAAGAAAGTGTTTTTATCCGGCAAGTTGGTTGGTTGGTCGGCCCTGGCTGGTTGGTGTCAGCCGTCCGTGCCATTATAACGTGCATTATCCTATAGAAGAGCCTTATGTGTATGTGCATGCAGATAGATGATATCATTTGCTATATACTTTAGTCTATAGGTGTAAATAGTGTCTATATAGAGAAAAATAGTTCATTGCATTCTTATAGAGACAAGATGAAATGCAGTTTGGTTTAGTTTACTCGGGTGACTTGGTTTGGCTCTGTGTGAAATAACGTGGGGCAAGCGAGGGCAAGCCAGGGCAGAGTCTTCTGTGCATGAAACTCGGCAGTAAAGACTACAGACAATAATATTAGTACTTTTGTCTGAATCTAAAAAAGGGGAAGGATGGTGGCGGTAGTAATTTCATGAAATATATAGAGCAAGGTACTTTGACTGTAATGTCCGTTTGGTTTTGTATGAAGTTGATGCCTTTCCTACTTGACTAAAGTAGCCTTCGCTACGCTACTTAAGTTAGAAGTAGGTTGGCAAAAGAAAACCGATCCAATGCTTGTATTAATCTTTCCAGAGTTAAATCCGCCATTTGTGTCATACTTGGGAAAGTTTATTTGCCATCTCTTATTATATCCTCCTAGTCCTAATCACTGTCTTCTCTTCTGATCCACCGATAAGGTGCAGACTCCTACAATAGAATTCTATGGAACATTTACTTATCTTGGTCACCCAACGCTATGCACTTTCCCTGCACTCTCTATATTATGTATACCTTACTTTAACTATTACTTATTATATTAGCTGTGTGTGTCCTAAATGTGCTTGAGTGCATCATTATTGTGTATATGATATATACCCGGGGACAATAATGCATGATAATTCTCTCTTGTTCTGTCTTTAGTACACAAACCAAGTTCTTTCGTAGGGGAAGTTAGCATCTTAACTAAACTTTCTCCGTACTTCTTCCTATCCGTTCTTGTTTCCGAGAGTTCAGTCCGTCTCCAAGCTTTATTATAACTAACAACTTATTTGTCCTCGGACTTGACGGCTTACCATGTGTTTTTGACTGGTATATCTACTTTCCACATATACAGTCTAACTAACTCTTTTCTAAGGACAACTACATAACAAAGTAAAAGCATCTTGTCTTGTCCCACTTCTCGGTGACAACATCAGCATCCAAAAGTTTAACAACAAATAATCTCTTCACTCCTCTCTTTTCCTACAAAAATAGCCCACAGATAAATTAAATTGGTGTAGGTACCCAATCCGATTTAATACTCAGATACTATTACTCATCGTTAACAGTAATGTGATGGAAGAACGAACAAAGTTTCTCTATATATCTTTCCACATCTACTCCTAGTGTCTGTGCTACATTTTATCTATATACCTAATAACTGTAAACAACTCGGTATAACATCCATTCTACTAGTACTATATGGAGAAAGCAGGAGAAAACTCCTATAGACATAGTGTCAAGAGAATTCAGAGGAAAGTTAGTTGATTTCTCCGAAAATCCCTCTGTTTCTTCCTACCAGCATCGTTTTCCTGGATAGTTGGAGAAATTCCCGTTCAGGGTCTCCAGGAGTAGAACATTTTTGCTTCGAGTTGTTACTGCCGGTATTCCGTAGTAAATGTTAAAATAGCATGTTCTGTTGCGGAAGTAGGTCTCTGTTAGTCTACGTCCTGGTGAGACAATCGATCCCAGTCAGCTGCTCCCCAAAACAACTTTTCTCTTCCAGTCGACTCGCAATCAATTCACTTTCCAGTTCCCAACTCCTTTCTCGGGTTCCGGGCGCCAGTCTTTGCTCCTGGAGACAACGAACAAACCAACTAGACTTCTCGGTTTAATCCCAAACTTTGTGGATGGAGCCACTTTGTCTTTGGGCTCAGGAAACTCTTATTTTGTACAAACTTACCAAATCTACATTTCTCGGTCTTGCACTGCACTATGTACTTTTTCAATCTTTCACGAATTAGCAAATAAGTACAAGGATTTCAATTTTGAAATTCTAAATTGTTAATTTTTCTATTTACACTGGTTTTGTAGGAAACCGTATTACTATTACGCAAATTAAATGGAGAAATTGCAATATTTATTCATAGCAGGTGAAAGACATGCCACTGGATACGATAAACGGAAAATAGTAAATTGAGTGGGTCTACAAGTAAAAGTGGGCGATTACAGGAAACACTACATAAACATTGGTTTTTAATTTGTACTAATTATGACTTGTAAGTGTATACCATTAAGTTAGCCAAGATAGTATATGAAAAGATAGAAGATTGAAGTTTTTGCAGTATATAAAGTAAAATGAAATTGTTGGTGTGTATGCCAAAAATGGTGTGTAAATGAACAAGGATCATTTACGTTGGAAGTGGTGCCGTCGTCGGGAAGTAGGAATATATTACATGAAAGAGTGTAATATTTAGAGTGGAAGAGCGAGTGCAGGCAGACTGCAGAGTGCAGGGAGTCTAGCGATAAGTCTAAAATAGAGATACAAACGCAGAAGTACTTACTCCTACTAATACAGTTACTTTGCCGGTCGTTTTTCGGTAGCTTGGAGTGTAAAGTGTTGGAAGGAAGACTGAGTCAAGCAACCCTCCTTCCCTTTCAGATGAGAATTCGTGGACTGCTCCTGGATGACTCATTCTGGAGATCGAATTCTAGCCACCCGGGTGGTAGGAATACGGGCAGTAGCATGGTGAAGTCGACATAACGTGCCCGGTGAAGGATTAGGCCAAATAAAGTAAAGTGGAGCGGGGAATCCGAGAAATCGGTTGAACGTACTTCCTAAAGCATTTCCCATCTCTTTCTGTAATCATTTCAGGAGTTGCTCCACCACTTGGCATTGCATTATGCCAGAGAGTGCAAGGCAACAGACGCAAACTAACTTTTGTATTATCCTCACTTCCAACTTTCATTGCCCTGTTATACTAAATTACTCAGAGGACGACTTAGACAACATCGCAGCCAAGAATCAGCCCTCCATTTACATCTAACATTAGTAACCTTCATCCTCCCGCTCTATCTTCCCATTTCATCTTTTATTTGTCTTGTGCATTGTCAGGTACTTTTTATGCTCCTGCCCCTACACACCTTCCTACTTTGCAGAAACTATTTCTTCCATGGCACAACTACAAAATATGTGCATACAAATCACTTGTAGTACTTCTCAACATAAAAATCACTTTACATTGAGATCGTAGTAATAACGTTGTAACATGTTACCAAATCTTCTGATCTAGATTTTTCCTTTAATTTTCCTTCCATGCAGTGCCTTTATTGATTTTTAATCATCAAAACACAAGTGAAATGATATTTTTAGATTTTTTCTTCAGAAGGTCAGCGGATACAAAGGGAATGATTACCTGGCATGATTTTTGCAACAGCTGGACACAATATTTACAGCTAACGATGGGCATTCAGTGCTTTTTGCATCATTACCTATTGTAAATGTATATTTAGTCTATTTCATTTTTAGATGTATCTGTAGTATGCGTGTTGAACGGGTATATGCATAATGAAAAGAAACCACGAAAGAGTGAAACAATGAAGAAAGTAGAGAAACTGTTGGCAATTCATTTAGATTCTTTTCTTGCAATTAGTTTTTCTTTGGGTTTTGCTCTAAAGGTGGTGTTTTTCATTCTAATTAAAGTCAAAGTAGAAGTATATTTCGCGTTGTTATAATTAGATAGGTTATACGTGTACACAGTTAATTATCCTAAATGAGACAAGCTAGTTTCCTATTGAGATGGATACCTCTTGTGGAAGAAAAGTAGGAAAAGTTTAGTTTGACTACGCAGAGAAAGTATTTCTCCCCACAGAGCTTTCTCTAAACATTAGCTCCAGTTTTCTGGGTAGGCGTAGCTAGAGAAAAAGGAATTTGCACCAAGTAAAGAAAGAATGAAAGTTTAAACGTAGTTTTGGAGATATACATTCTTGTATATAGTAGAAACTTTTAAGTACAAATTGGGAAAGCGTTTTGTAGAAAACTACCTTGTTTCCACTTGCATTGACGAGAGAATGGAGTTAAAAGGTAGGTAGACGGCTATGTTAATTTCATTCCACGAGGTTGTTCTACAAAAGCTGTTTTCTAACCTTGTTTCACTCCTCTCCATGAGTAAAAATACTTGCAATTATCTAGGGATGTAATTTGGGGCTGAATTAATGCGAGACTTGCAAATAGTAATAATATTACATGTTAGTACTACATACAATGGCTGATTGCATCCTTATACTTTTCCTACTAGCTATATTGTACATTGGAAGCTTATTACTATATTAGCTCGCTAATTAAACTATGCATTACAGAAAATGTAATTTAACACAAACACCAAAACGAGTATTATATATTACTGCATATACTAATAATCCTCTCGAATACACTTACACAAGTATGCTTGTAACAGATGTATGGAAGAAGTAATTTCTATGTCAATGTCTAAGGTCTTAACGTCCAAGAAAAGTTCAACCTTGGCTGGGGATGCATAAGAGGTGAATGAGGAACAATAAAATACCAATTTTTTTGACCCAGACAAGACACCTACCATCGACTAGTAACAAATTTGCTTAAAAGCCTTCATTATATCGACGGAGCTATTTCACGATTTTCTATGATGAACAGAACCAAAGTTACAATGAGTTTTAGTATTTAAATTCTCCCCCAACAAGGTGGTGTGTCAAATTTTGTCCATCTCCAAACTTGACCTCGACTTACATAATTTGAAAACCAAATTCAAAAATTTTACTCCTGTCAAAAGTTATGACGCAAACTATTTATGCATGGAGAAATAGATAGATACACAGACGGCCAGCGCATTTCTATAAAGAAGGATTTCCAATCATTTGTTAACAATGGATGCTATATAATAGGAACTGGTACATGAAACCCATTATTTTCTCTCGCTGCCTACTTAATTATGTATGTACAGGTAGTAAAAGACTAGAAATGTAGCCGGATGACAACCTGGATGTGTGGATCATTCATGTCATTACTTCAAACAGACAACGTAATGATAATTTGCACATTGTTTAATAGCAGCTCCTTCCTGGCTATAGACTTGTGCTACGATGTGCAAGATTATCGTTTGAATTTAGATTAGAAAGTAGAAGGAAGCGTGACTGAAGCCTATGACATTCCATATTTTATAAGAGTAGTTCAACATGACACTATGCGACAGAAAAGGTGTTTCGTGGAAACAGTTCTGTGTTAGAATTGCACTCTAAGCGCAAATGGAAAGGACTGTGATTAATTACTTTCTACTTAGCCCACACTAGACTTAGACTCACTCCCAATCCAAGGTCATATTATTAATACGACTGTTTGTTTTGATTGTTTCCAGTTGGCAGAATTGGAACAGCGGGTGGTGGAGGCCGAGACCAGAACAGAAGAAGCAGAAGACAAGGTACATTTATGTCTCAATTTTCATTTTCCTTTTACTATTGATCAACACTAAATTCAGCTTAGAAATTCATCGTATTATTATTACAAAGAAATAAAGCCGGAAATAAACGAAGGCCTCTTTAATGGACGTACAATTGAATTATTTGCAAGTAAACTCAA
>JABASH010001771.1:0-23841 GCA_019776445.1 Tomocerus maximus | reverse complement strand
AAAGTCGATTAGGAAGTTTTGTCTCCCGATTGCCTCGGCAAATCGGTACATTACTTTCAGCTTACACGTGGTCATTTTCAGTTACAACAGGCGGTAAATCAAACCATCACGTCCTACCTAAGTAGTTCCTAATGTTTTAAATGAGAATTTCCTGAAAATATGTTAACTAGTTCTGGTGATGCCAATTGGAGCTTGGGATATTCGGGATGCAATGGAAGCCGACAGGGCGGAAGAATTCGAAGATTACATTAACCAATTTCTAGAAACGCTGGTGCATCAAATTAAGAAAAGTAAAAGCAAACATCCAGACTGGCCACATACGCAGTTAACTATAATTGTCGATTGGGATGGCTTTGCCTTCCGTCAAATGGCGAACATGAAAGGTAGAACAAAACACAATTTTTTTTATTTTCTACAATTAAAGTTTTAATTTGAGTGCCTAGAATAGATTAATGGAATAATTTGTCTATACTTTGACACAGTTGTGAATCAAATGATGCAAATGACTATGATCTACGAAGCCCATTACCCAGAAATTATTCATCGCGCATTCTTCATTAACACAAATCCTGTTTTCGGGTCTCTTTTTAAACTGCTTAAACCTCTTATGGCTGCAAGGACGTTGGAAAAGATAGAAATCTACGGAACTGACAAGGCGGAATGGTCAGGCCCTGTACTAGACCTCATTGCGAAAGAGCAACTTCTGCCTCAACACGGCGGTACTAAGGTATGCACGCGAACGTAACTAATTACCGTATAATTTCGGCTAATTATCTTTATAGTAGAGCTATGTTAATGTTGCTATCTGTCTGTTAAGATTAACTATATTCACACATGCTATATTTTTTATTAGATCCACGGAGATATCTTTTGACGGGGATTGCATGTCTTAATTACAGAAGAAGTTATACATAAAATATGATATAAATAATCAATAAATATTGCTTCCATTGAATTCTGACCCAATTAACTGGATCAATTCTTCTAGTGAAATATACGTGCGAAAAAGTTATAGTTCAGCATTAACAAATTCTACGCATTATTTTGGATTTCTTATCATGTGAGAATGAGAATCTATGGGGTTATCTCAAACTATTATAGTTTCCGTGAGATAAAATTTGTATCATTACTAGTGAGAAAAGCACAAAATTTGTCTTGTTCATGTGTACTGAAAAGTATAATTACTTACAAGTATATACCTAAGATAATTAATACCTTTCAAAACATACATAGAATGAATAATATAGATTAACATAACGTGAAAGAATAGTCACATACACAGACAAGGAATATTCTCAGGTAACAGACTACTAAAACAAGTTCTAATTTCCAGTTTTTCATCGTGCATGAAATGAAATCGTGGCCACACATAATAAAACGTAGAAATACCAACATGACCTTTGCCTATATATTCTCAGGTGTTCAAAAACTTGCTGTCATTATCACTTCATCATCTTTCCAGTTTTTTGTTAGGATAACCATTGAATAAATTGCACTAATTAATTAGTGGTAAGTACGTTTTCAAACCTGTATAATTATACTACTACTAAGTGTAATGTAAATATTAGATGGGTATGTATGCGTAACTGCTAGACAGTATTTGCTTTAGGATCAAATGACGGGTTTCCTGGAAAAGTACCTTTTAGATGTGAGCTGAAGTGTTGAAATTCTCCGTATAAGCAATTGTCCAGAGCAAATAGAGAATTCCAGAAATGTTATAGGTTGAGCTTAGTTCAGTGAAAAAGCGCAGAATTTGCCCAAAGGGGATAAAGTACTAAATCTTTCAATTATGTTACTACTGGTTGACAGATTGAATTGCCAGAAAAAACCTTATTCGGTCTGAACATACTATAATATTAAACAAGTAGGTGTTTAGTGAGCATTGAGATACCTTCTAAGTACTTCTGTGAATTCCACAATACTTACAAGTACAATGATGAGACTGTAGTATGTATAGAAGCGTGAATAGTATTAGAGCTTAGTGTGAACTAGTTTTTCTCAGGAAATCGTACGCGAAGAAATAATTTGCAAAATGTATTGTGTAATGTATACTTACTTCAAAGCGCAGTTGTCCCACTGGTGGTCTTGCATAAGGAATCGCATAAAATGCATCGAATAATCTTCGTCCTCTTGATTTCTCTACAACTCCTTGAACAGGCCCAGTCGTTATATTTACTATAGGGGTTAGTTGTCGCTCCAAATCTTTTTCAGTTAGTTTCTCAGAGAAGTGATAAGCTATGTATAGTATCACTAAACCAGTTAAGATTGAACTTCGGCTGAGCATGTTGAACTATAGATATACTATATAGTATTAACTTATCCTGACTAAATGTAAACTTTAGGGCTTTAATCACACATATAGATTTCTATCTATTTTGCGACAGAAACCTGGCCTAATCACTATAATCATTTAAAAAACGAGAATTAATGAATCTGGTAGTCCTTCAAAAATTGACTAGAAAGCTCATGTCCCAAGGGTCTACGCTCTGGAAGTGAAATAATAAGCTCGCATCGCTTTTATGTCATGACATAAGAGAAAACAAATAGAACAGTTTCCTGAGAGAAGTAGATAACAAAAGTTTATCAAAATCACGTGCGATTGTATGATATATGTTATATATATCTTGTGCCGATTCATACGTGAAACTTGTTATTTTTGATATGCTGCTTGAACTGATAATGTGAATAATAAATGTCGTAATTGCAGCAGTTTAGTTTTTTATATCCTACATTCGGTGGTTGTTTTGACTGGTTGTGGCTGCACGTAAATAGAATACAAAATTATTTACTCGGATTGCCTTGTAGGAACTTTATTAACTTTTGTGTCTTTATAGCAGTAGAAGTTTGTATTGTAAATTCCATTGTAAAGTTAGGAGAGTCCAAATTTATAGTAGTAATGTTGTCTGTTATAGTTTCTATAAGTATCCCGTACTTGAAATTTGTGCTGACAAATTCTAGGCATTGGATACTTATGATGTGGATTAAGTTTCACTACTGTTTCTAAAAATAAGATAACATTTACAACGTCCTTCCAATACCTCTCGGGTTTCCAAAGCCATGTTGTAAATTCGCAAAGCACGTAGCACATAATAAACATTCTGAACTTGCAACAAACGTTGTACGTAACATTATATCATAACTGTTATGTCTTTCTTTATCATTCCAAAAATTTATTTATAGAACTTCCAAAACCTTTTCAGCTTTAAATTCAATCTTAACTTCATCAAAAGAAGACTTTTATTCCGCAACCAATCTCCCCAGAACTGTCTGACTATCAGTTGCACACAATCCCAAATGAATCTACTTATTTTCTACATAAATTCTTTTTCCTTAACAATTCCATATGAATAAGAAAACTCGAGTTAAATATATTCCTAACAATATGGAAGAAGTAAAAGAGTCATTTTTTCAACATCGGTATATCATTTGACTAATAAGAATTGTAAGTCTAGCTTGGAAATAAAATATTCTCCGACATACTTAGAAAGCTCGACTACAAATGCAAAAGTTTTTCCAGGAAGTCCCTTTCCATGTATTGAGACCTTGATATATAACTTATATATCTGTAATGCGTCAACAGGTAGGTACTAAAAAAGGAAATGTATATTTTGCAAAGATTTGTGTTTCCAGATTTTTCAAACTATCCAATAATACTCAATCACAATTTAAATGTAATCAGTTTATAACATTTGAGAAACATAAGAGTAGGAAGTGCGACTAACCCGTGCTTGAAGTCCATATTTAGTGAACTCAAACGGCAATTTGTGAACTAGGCAGTTTTGTCCCCAGGGAACAACGTGACATCAATCAAGTACATTTTCCACTATCGTAATGCAATGAATACCGTCATTCCATCATGCGGCTTATCTAGCTGCAGCTAGTAGAAACTGCAACATCAAAAAGCCAGGATTTCATGTGGAGGAGGATGGCAGGGCAAAGGCAGTTCCCGTAGTCTTTTTGGTAAATGGTAAAAGTGCCTAATTCAATTCCATAGAAGTCGCATTTTACCACTTACGCCCTTCTTTACGACTTCAGAAAGATTTAGACTTTTTCTTCTCTCTTGGGAAATGGATGTCAGCAGCATTTTCAATTGTAATACATTATGTCGCATCGCTTAGAGTGTACAGAAGCTACAAAAAGCTTCAACTAGGCTAACTAACACTATTATCATTCACTGGGTGGATAATGTAAATAATGCTGCAGAACAGCAAAAAGCGATAGTGACAAAGTATATGGAATTTTCACAAAAACACGTGTCTAGCAAAAAGAGCTGCCAGTCTACTGAATACAACTCCAATTCCTGTGACGTACATACTAAAGTATGTCCAGTATACGCTTAATTTACAAAATATATGACTCATTCAATCGTGAAGTGCCCTTTGCGAATTATTTTTGCAAATTATGATCGCTCAATGTCAAAATGCAATCATATGATCTGATTTATTGATGTTTCAATCAAGTTCCCAAGGTTGGATTTTATAATTTGTCTAAATATTCTCGCCTAATTAAACCATATCGGTTAGTACACCTTAAGCCTTCCACACTATATGGTGTATCGGTGTATGTAATGTATATCTCTTAATGCCCGGATTGTGCATTATTGACTGCTTGCTATAAGCGTTTGGGTATTAAGGAATTAGATTGCGCACTTTAAGTAGATACTGAACATAAGGAAATATTATGCAAATTGCCCGGATAAGCGTTTGGGTATTATAGTATATAGGAATTAGGTTGCGCACTTTAAGTAGATACTGAACATAAGGAAATATTATGCAAATTGCCCGGATTGTGCATTATTGACTGCCTGCTATAAGCGTTTGGGTATTATAAATATATAGGAATTAGATTGCGCACTTTAAGTAGATATAAACATAATGTAAATTTTAATTACAATATGACCAAAATAGCAAAAAAATAAATGCTTTACTTAAGTAAAACTATTTGGGTTGCATTTGGTATGTATCCTTGCATCTGTTACATCATTCTGTGTTATTTAGAAGGTACGGCATGTACAACATGGTTTTGAAACTCTCTTGATATTAGGATTAAAATTACCGGATTACTAGGATACTAGAATTTAATTACCGAATAAAAGAACGTCGACGGATACTGAAAGTCGGTCTTTGTGTTCTACTGGTTATCATTAGAACTGCTAGCTAATAGTTAAAGCTCTCTCCGTAAATGCTTTACCCTTCTCCATGAGAAAATCGGGAGTATACTAAAAATTTAATTAGATAGCCATTGTCGTAAGCATAATTTTATATAGCACAGTACTATTTCCATTCGTACATCTATATACTTAGTCCAATTTGCAATCAGGCGCTTTGCACTATAGAACTTGTACAATATTAATTTTTTGTTAGGTTAGGCCGAAAAACTAACTTGTGCTATAATTGTCACTAACAATGTAGTGCAAAAGCGTCCAGATCCAGTACGGTATGTGTAGCTATATAGTATTGACCGGCTGGGCTCAAAGTAATTAAGGTCATTAATAGAATAAAATTACTCAGAGAAATGCAATCATTTGCTAGTTCGTGTCTGAGTCGGCTGGAGCTCTAATTCGTTTTAGGACTTCACAAATACTACTACACAGCAGTGTACTCGGAGTACTATTAGCAAAACAGTTAAATCATAAACATTGAGGCTGAACAATATCGTCTATCTCTATCTGAACTCATTTTCTAGTTTCCTACTCCTAGACAATTCACTTCGGTTTCATTGCGTCATAATTGTTCGCAGTAGGTATGGAGTAACCATATAGTTCCTGCACGCAATAAATCATTTGTTCAGAATATCTAAAAATATATATTTATGCACGAAGAACCTATAAGCATTTTAAATTAGGACGCACATTTGAAAGATTCAGAGATTAAAACTGTATACATATAGCTCTTGAATATTTATTACACAAAAGGACGGCTATTGGCTATGGAAATTAATATTTTTCCGACAAACTATCACCCTAAATCAAAGTATTGTGCAGTCAAGTCACGCCATATTCTGTCCTTTGAATGTTCTAAATCGGCAAGGACATGAAATTATAAAAGTTCAGGTGGCTAATGTTTAATTGATCCATAGTTCAAAGCATTGAGAAGGTATCCCACTTAATTATAGTCATTAAGTTTCAGTGACGCATGAAGAACTCCCGCATTCTAAAGTAAGATAGATAACTAATGTCAGTGATAATTTGTGCAGTTCAAGCTTTCTCTAGAGGTACTCATCACAGGAGCATCACAGGAGCTAATGCATTGATTTGGGCATTTTAATTAATTCCTTTCCAGAGTTCTCCATCAATCTTGAGTATACCTCATGAAATGCCTCCGCAGGGAATTTACAATTTAAGTATTTGGTAATAGGGAGCAGACTAGGGTTTTCAGGACATGTTCTTTTCTCCTACAACACTCTCTTGTATGTTTTATGCATGACTTTCTGTTTCTGCCTTGAATGATCCTAGGAGTAGATGTACTTTAACACAATAACCCTTTTAGCCTTTTGTCTGAATGTCTAGCCTTCAATATCCTTTGGCTCAGAGTGCTCCTTCCTTTTCTGAATGCTTTTGCATTGCTCCTGGCGCTGTTAGTATGCACAAGGGTAACAGTTGGAGATATCGTCATTTACTCAGTCACGAACTTTGTGCAATATTTTTACAAGCCACACTCTGCCAATAACATTCTCTCCTATGGAATGTATTTAAATTCCTCTAAACTAACGGCAAGCTGACATTGCTTGATATTTGATATCTCCTGTTTTCTGAACTTGTATTACTGATACGAGATGAACAAGCATGCAAAATAGAGAATTTTCAAAGAAAACGGAAACTGAATCTGCTAAATTCTGTATGCTTTCTATACAGCTCCCTATCAAGTGTTTGATGTGATGGAAGTTCTTTAGATAATACTATTGTGGTTCTGTTCCTCAACAACTTTTCTCAGGAATGACTGTTTAGAATTCCTTCTGTTCTCTTCAGTTAGCTACATTTGCTACTCAAGGGCAAGGAATAAAGTGAAATATTTTCGCACGCGAAAATGTAACAGTCTCTAGTTATGAGAGGAATACCAATGGAACAAGATATGGATTTTTAGTAAGAATCACTTTTGATGAAAACGGAAATTACGTCTTAGTGTGTCTATTAGAGATTGCAAACTTAGAAAAGGCTGGCACAGATTGAAAACTTGATTATTAATTAGCTACAGATACATAATTCATTTATTGCCTCTTTGATAACGTCTCACTTTTGGTATAACAGGCATTTCATACATCAACAATTGCTACTACTACTTATGTAAATTACTTGGGAATTTATGTATATATAGATATATCTTATTTACTTTCAACTATAGCATTTGGCTCTATAGATAGTTTATCATGAGGATCTATGTCTTCATGATCAAATTATAGTGTCTTTGCAATAATTATAACAATTTAATTCGTACTGTCTTAACAGTTATATTGAGCTCGCATCGCAAAGATGTTTAGAATCAGTATTGATAATAAATCAATTACATTTTTACATTACACATAATGCATATAGCTATTCTACTGGATATATAGTAAGTACATGTTGCAATCTGCAATGTATTGAATTAAGTAGGTACGTCCGTCTTTTAGTGTAATAATAATGTGTACCTAATCTCAATTGCCCAGCGAGGCTACGTGATTAAATCTGATTGTCACACACAACACTATAAATGTAATGTAAGCAGTAATTACAATTCCCTATTTGTCTCGTCACGTTCACTTCACTCCTGTCCGATTGCATTAGCCATGTTTGTGTAACTGAAATGCAATCCAGTATTGCCAGCTCCAGTGACACAAACTGGCTAACACTATTTTTTGTGAATCAATGGAATTATAAAAGTAGTTAATTCAATCTTTTGTCATGTTTTCGAACTTGAAGATAGTAAATGGGTCGTCTGTTGAACAGCAGCAGCCATTTTCTCCTCGTCACATTGTGCCTTCGGGACATAACAGACAATTTAGTTAAGGTGCTCACATACTCAGTGCTATCCTATGTAATCTACTTAGAGCAGAAAAAGCTACTTAATATCATCTTGTGTTGAATGCCTAAAGTAAAACTGCCCTATAATTAATTTTATCAACCTAGATACGAGTAAACGATATTGACAATGTTTGTAATGTCTTATTCTAACTTATTCACATTCTATGGGTCACAATATCATTCAAATAAAGCTATTTAATATCATTCTGTGCAAATAAAGCTACTTTTCTTCTGAGGAAAACGAAAAAATGTAATAAACGTTATTTGCTCCAGAAAATACTGAATATATCCAATATAAGTGTGTATTCATGTGCAACGGAATCTACAAAAGCTACATAAGTATAACAGGAAATGATACACATACCTTCTTCTCCCATCGATTAAGTTGAGCTTGCTGAGACTTAATAGAGTTGACAATGTCTATAGCTTGATCTCTTAGAACAGAAATATCCTTTGAAGTCTGAGCTATATTTTTTTCCATTACAGCTTCCGATTCATCATTAGTTATCCTATATATCAAGATATAAAACGCTTGAAAGATGAACGATAATAATTTCACAGCTAAATGCGCTCTACTATACGAAAGAAATGAAATACAAAAATGCAATTAAGACTGTACACGAAGGGATTCTTTAGTTATTTATTATTTACTTCATATGGGAAAATATTTTCTACTTTGGCTATCCATAGATAAAGTTATACAAAGCTTTATCAATGTTGGCTAACTCCATTCTCTGGTCAATGAAGAATGTCATTACGTTGAATTGTAGAATAGTACATCAAATGAATCTAATTAAAACATCCAGAAAATAGAAACATTCCAGTTTTGTACGAACTTATGAGTATTCTTCATGAGGTACAGTTAGGATTGGCCAGAACGGACGTTCAGCCACATTATTATGTAGCTGTGGTATGTGTACATTGGAAATTGCATTACTTATTTGAGGTTCTTTCATTTCCTTCGAAATTCATAATTAAACTAAGTGTGAAGGCCCATATGTGAAATGCAAAATGCAAACTGCTATTATTATATAATAACCTGAGTACATGTAACGGGGATCCTTCCTCAGTTCGACCATTATCAATTTTATATTATACAACTGACTCAACCTTTCCCGAAAATTACTGCATTAAAGTAATAAAAATAATAGCTTTTCCAAATCTTCCAAACGTGCAAGAATTCGCAATTACATGTACTGTAGGTGTATTAGTGTACAATACAATAAAATAGCAAAGTGCGTAATCTACTAACTAGATTTACAGTAACTAAAACTAAATACTAAAATCACTAGTAATTACAGTATCGTACCTACTTTTGCAGCATTACCTAATTGTAATGTAATTACCAGCTCTAATGTCTACATTTAAAGTAACTACATAATTATTAGCTCAACTTTGTAAGTTACAAGATTATACGTACAACCCATAATTAGAGCGAAATCATAATACAGGAAATCAAAGACTATTATTAGTTAAGAAACTACCGTAAGATACATTTTAGTACCTACCTAGCAGTCATGTCCTCTCTAGGATGTTGTATTGACGGCACACAGCAGGTCATAAGTAATGATATTTAAGGTTAGGGAAAATGGTTCGTTTTGTATATGAATTATGTATTTATATAATTGTATAGAACATGAGGATGCATACTAACTAACAACAGAAAGGATCGCTAAGTTGAAAGTGGAAAGTTTATACAGGTGATACATACAAACATAGTTGTTGGATTCAAGTAGAAAATAAACTTTGTTTTCGCTTACCTCGGTATGAACGAAGGTGCGGGTTCCTTTTTGCCTCCTGGGAGATTGACCCCATTTTGACGCAACCTAGGTAAATGCCATTTGCTCGAAGACTTATGTTGATCATGTCCTTCCTCATAGTCGTCGTCCTCAATATTATTGTCCTCCTTCTTTTTCGTCTTCCTAGTAAGCATTTAAGCATTAAAACTTAACTTTTCCTCTTCATTTCGCTTTTTACAAACTATGTACTCTAATTTACGCCAAAGTCAACTCAGTCCAATTTTCCTCCAGCCACATCAAAGTAACACATCCACGTCACTAAAACTACTCTTTCTACCTAATGTCATAAGTACCATTTCACTGTCTCTACAAATATAATCAGGGTTTCGGATACTCCCATCGTCCCATTTCCCACCCTATTTTGTTAGGCAATTGGGAAATAGAGGTAAATACAAAACAATGCGAAATTATTAGAAATAAATAGAGGTAACTTGAAAACAGTACAAATTTTTTAGAAATATGGGAAATAGAGGTAGATGGAAAAACAGTGCAAAATTATTAGAAATATGGGAAATAGATGTACATGGAAAACTAGTGCAAAATTATTAGAAATATGAGAAATAGAGATAGATGGAAAAAGTGCAAAATTATTAAAAATTTGGGAAATATAGGCAGATGGAAAAACAGTGCAAAATTATTAGAAATTTGGGAAATATAGGCAGATGGAAAAACAGTGCAAAATTATTAGAAATATGGGAAATAGAGGTAGATGGAAAAATAGTGCAAAATTATTAGAAATATGGGAAATAGAGGTGAATGGAAAAAGTGCAAAATTATTATAAATATGGGAAATAGATGTAGATGGAAAAATAGTGCAAAATTATTAGAAATATGGTAAATAGAGATGGAAAACATTGCGAAATTATTAGAAATATGGGAAATAAAGCCAGAAAATTTGAATTTGCTTTATATCCCATTTTCCACTCTTTGTTTCTAACATTAAGGCATTTCCCAGTGGTATTCCCAATCGAAATCTTGAAAATTGTCTAATGTATTACATGTCATTACTGACATATTCCTAGTGGAAAAGCGGATCAAGCTCGGAAAAGTTGTACCTACCAACAGCAAAGAAAGTTTTGGCAAGGAAGAAGACACGAAAGGCAGTCCAGTCTTCCCATCCTTTTCAGGTGTTTTCCAGATTCTAGTAAGTTGGAATGGATTTCATCTAGGCCGTCTTCTGTTCCATTTATTTTCTCTACATTACAATAATGTTCATTTTCATGTCAACTACTATAAGTGGTGATTTCTCCATTTTCCCTTGTTTACAAAAATCAACTCCAGAATAACGGACGAAATAAATAAAGGAAAACTGCAAGGTCTAAATTGTTCAGTGCTATTGATTTTCTAGGCCGAATAATATTCGTTGATCCGTCATTACATGCTTATTTAATGGTTCTGTATACATACGTCTACGTCTTATGTGTCCATGCATCTTTAAAAGTCAAACGTTCATTCTGCGTGAAATACTGACCTTCTTGATAGTAGAGCATCCCAAGACTCTTGGCACTTATATCTTGACACTGAAATAGAAATTCTTCATAATTCTATTTAAGTTTTTAATGGAAATTAAAGAAAAGTCTGTTTGATTTGCATAGACAAGCTTACTTGAGTAACTAGTTCAAGGAGACGTTGCGTACTAGCCAGAGACTGCGGAATTAACACACAAAAGCACAATTAGAAGGAGGATACCTGCGTGCTAAATCCATAACATTCTGAACGCCGTGCTATGTAGCATACTTTTTATGTTTATTATAGGTGGGGACTGCCATTTAGTAATGAATTCATTGTGTATTCCTTTTGTGTCATTGTACATGTATATACAGATATAAATCATATTTTGGCTCGGAGAAACATCGTTTCCTGATGTATCACGTAACTCTAGAAGTTACGAACAAAGTTCTAAGTTCATAGGCACGCATGAGTTTACCCAAGTAAAATTAAATGAAAATGGAGCGTTCTTAGCTATAAAATATTAAAATGTCACGGCATAAAAGAAAGTGGCTAAGGACCACCATGATGCCTACTTTTATTAACTCAATAAAGAGAGGCAGAGTTTATTGATTTATACTGAGCATGTAAGTGTTGTAGATGAGATAGGGAGGATCACACGTTATAATAATGTACTAATACGAGAAAAGAAGATTACATCGCTAAAAGTGACTTCATATAGCTTACCTGTTGATTAATTTCATCAGTCTTGGCTTTCAGTTCTCTAAGTTCTAGTTCGTAAGAGTCATAACTTTTAGGCTCGTTCGGAGCAGTTGGTTTGGGCACACTAATATTATCTTCTGATACGACTGGAGTCTTCTTTATAGAAATGCTATGACTTCTCTTGCCTGAATGTAACAATTATGGACACAGATATCAAAATCTTTAGCGTAGCACAACACTTAGCGACTTAACTAATTAGTAACTAAGTAAATGCACATCTACGTAGCGTTTTCACATTGTCAGCAGTCATTTCTAGTTTAGATCTACATTTCCACCAGTAATTCTGATTAACAACCCTGACTATTATAATACAATCATGTACTACTTACTAGTTACTACTCCAACTTGCAACAACGACTACCTAATTCAATTCGGAAGATTCTCCACAAAATTGCATTTTCAGCCCCTAAAATTGCAATATAATGCACAGAGAAGCTACACGATGTGGATCTACATTTTCATCTGTAAGTCTGATTAACAAGCTTGGCTATTAATAAAATCATGTACTTAACTACAACTTACAGCAACAACTACCTAATTCAATTCGGAAGATCAGATTTCCTCAAAATCACAAAATTCCCATTTTCAGTTTCACCACAATTGCAATATCATGAAATATGATGCACAGAGAGGGAATTGGGAAGACTCTCCCTTAGTAATGAAACTGATCGTCTCCATTCATTGAAGCAATTTCTAAACTTGAATATAAACCGACGAAGGAAATTGGGAAGACTCTCCCTTAGTAATTTAGAGCGTAATGCAAGTTGTAAGTAATCCATACTAATTTGAAAGTTTAAAATTAAAAAGTAAGTACTAATTAATGCTGAGTAAGACTTACTGGCATCGTAGAAGTAGGATAATATGGAGCCACTTGTAGCTTTTAATCCTTTGGATTCCATCGCAAAAGGAGCCAGGGCCAGGCCGAATTTAACGAAGTGCAAAAAAGTATTTTTTTAAAGGTGAAGTTGATATTATTTATTTATAGCAGAGGACAGGAAGGACAGAGCAGGTCACACTTCACTATCACGAGTCACACACGAGAATTGACATGACAGAGAGTAATAAAAATAGTCAGGCATAACGTCAGAGTCGGTAGTCGGGTAGTGGGAGAGTGAAAGACGAACTGATGGAGAGAGAGGGACAGAAAAATGGGATTTGCTCTCCTCTGTGCACTTTAGTCGACTAGAAGAGAATGAAAGTTTGACTGTGGGAAAAGCAGAATTGCGGGCGAGTCAACTCAGCTCAAGTTCGACTCAATTCCAGCATTTGCAATTCCAGCAGAGCAGAGCAGGGGAGGCAATGTAAAGAAAGTAGAGTCATTTCCAGTGAAAGTCAAGCAAGTATTTAGCTAGGACGTAGTTGGTGGCCCAGTGTCTCTCGGAAAAGTTCTATTCAGTTTTGGTGTGTCTGGTTTGGGATTCGTTTCATTCACTTCAATCTCCAGTCGCGATCCCAATGCAATAGTCTAAGTGTTCATAAGATATCAGAAGAAAAGATTGTAAACTACCTAAACTGAATTAGAGGGAATTGGGGAAATTGTAGTTTAGTTACAAGTTAGATCTTCTCAATTTCAGTTCTGGTTCAGTCATCCTGCCCCTGAGATACAATAGAGTGTAGCGTAACATCGCCTGGGAAAGATATCTTATCGGACAACCATAGGTTTCCCATAGTGTTTGCTAGAGTCTCTGGAAGAAAGCATTATTAGCAGGGAACTCAGTTATTTCGGAGATCCCGTATTCACTTCACTTAACTCTCTACTACTTCCAGGTTCCTCTGTATATACCCGGAGGACGGAAATTGAAAGAACATTTTTGCAAGTGTACCTCTGTATAGTAGGCACATGTAATTTATATTAGACACGACGGAATACATGTACTCATACACAAAATACCTAGATTCAGTCTGTTATGACCAGGCGCATAGTTCTTCCGAGTAGACATGACACGGACATACATAAGATATGTTCTTGCGTTCCTTGCGTTCTTCAATATTTCAGCCTAGACCGTTTCAAGAGTGGTACTTGTTAACATTGATATTGATATACTTTATCCGTATGTAATGAGTATGGAATATGTACATATATATTAGAATGGCTCTACTATACTAAGCTACTGTGTATTGATCATTTGCAAAAAGGTTTATCGCAGAACGCAGATGTGTCGTCTTTTCTTGAGTCTTTACGTAAAGATATCGGAGTGTAAATAGACCGAGTTCTATAGATATCGTATATCCACAAGTTTACTTTCTTCACTTTGGCAGTGAATTGAGCTCGACTGTCGTGCCCACAATCACTGCTCTGCTCTCTCCGGTTGAGCTCCATTGAAGTTTTATGAAACTAGACGGGTTTCTTGTCCAAGTCTCGTAAACTACATACACATAGGCACACACAACTTGTGTGCAGAACCAGAGTTGCGTTCTGCTTTTTTGCGGTATTTCCTCTCCCTTGTTCTTGGGTGTGCAGCGTAGACATCAAGACTAATAGGTATACTGTAGATACACACAATGCCTAAACTACTTACTTAGGTATACGGAGTATTTAGTTACTGCAGCGCTCTGTTTACCTTGTGGAATATTCCATACATAGCCGTCAGGTATTCCTTTCACCGGCTACATTTAGCTCACTTTATTTAAGACGGGTCATATCAATGTAAACTTGATAATATATTTCCTTGTCACAATTTCGGGCCCATGCAACTCGCTCCCTGGCATGACTACCTTCTTGCCCTACTATGACATTAAAAAGTAAAATATGGGAACACTATTTATCTCATATCTATAATGGGTTATGTTTATTTACATAAGTATATATGCATGTATATAGTGAAAGTATCAAGGCTTTATTATGCAAACATGAATAGGCAATCTCTTTATGGTATTAGTAAGGCTAGACGATAAATAGAACTAACCACAGGGATAGACAATAATGTATGATTGTTTGACTATTGCAAATAATGTTGGAAATTATTAGCTGAGAGTAGGTAGTGCATAAATGGTTCAAGTATAATAGTGGAGTACTCTTGAGTACAGGAGCTGGAGGAAAGGAAGTTTCCAGGTCAAAACCGACTGCAGACAAGGGAAATGGGCTTATAGATAGCAGTTATGTACATAGAAAGCTGTTGAAGCTTGAGACTTGACTGTAATGTATGTATAGGTCTATTTCTGCAAAGGGAAAATCAATTTTCCCTTCATGCTCTATAGCTTAGTAGTGGTATCTGTGGGAAAGTTGAATGGTGTACTCTCAGTGTAGACTAGTAAGTTTAGTTGTTCACAGTTCCGTCCCGTACATCTCAACCAGTTACTCCCTTCACGCTCTGTATCCCAAAGATTGCAACCAACAATGCAGATGCTCGACTTACTGTTTTAGGATATGGTTCACTGGACCTTAAAGTAAAGGCTTACAGCCGGCTTAAGACAAAAAGATGAGTTTGTCAGAATTGCCCGGATACTTTTTATTACGGAAACAAATACTCATAATGCCTCTACCTACACACAGTAACCAGGGGACAATGACGCAAGTCTGCTCAATTCCAAGCAAATATCTTGCACTACTACCATATATGTTTTCCTACCTGCATCCTGAATCACATCCCTTCAAGACTATACGACATAAGTAGCTAAGGGACATCAAGGACACATTTTGGACACGAAAAAACTTGGATCATACTAACCGTAAGTTTTTATATGGTAAGTTGTAAGAAACTGTTGGCACAACATAAATACATTGACAACATTTTTGTCTTTCTTTGGGATTCAATGTATGTTTTGATTTTCTTATAGTTATAGTATAAATGTTTTAAGGATGCATGACCAACTTTATGGAGAAGTGCTAAGTAGCTCTCTATACATCAATAGCTTTATAATCTGAAACTTTAATCTTATTTCACACTCTTTTATTATCTTTAAACAACAGAGAAAAACAGTGACAATGCGGAGAATATAAATAATAGAACTCACAGCACCTGCAGGGCAATCTTCGATAGAACAAAAAACTTTCTCTCTGCCAGCTCCAATGTAGCGTGAAATTAACTTTCTTTTTGGTTTATGCATTCATGACTGAACTTTATATGGTTTTGCAATTCATGCATCACATACAGTTCTCGCTTAGTTTTGTGCATACAAATACCCAAATACAAAATGTATGTAGATAGCTTTATGGAAATGTATTGTAACACCATCGCTAACAAGAATCCAACCGAAGAATTGTAATAACAGTAATTTGAACTTCAATGCACATGTCTTGACAGTTATTTACAATTTCTATACCACTGTTTGCATACAATTTTTTTACTATCCAGTCTTATCCACTATTAATAACTGTAATAAATGTTTAAGAAGTGTTACTGTCCTGCCTGGTTCAGACAGTTTTTATACAATCCATTGTTATGTAAGAAAACTTTTGCCTTAACGTATACCTATCTTTAAAAGGTGATTTTAGAGGTGCGTTTATTACTATCTTCGTGTGTATGTTGCGAATATTAAAATGTTAAAGCTATCACTATGTCGTGTAGCAAAACATTATCACTGAATATTTTACCACACGCTAGTTGAGTAATCCCTACTATATAGTTACAGTCAACAAGAATAAATTATTATTAGAAGCGAATAACGATATAACAAATGAAAATGGCAAATATTTACGGGAGTCATCTGCTATTCCTGTAGTTTATTTTACAATACAATCCTGAATGCCCTTACTATTTAGATATTTATCGTATTTGGAAATGTTTATTTTAGTGTCGACTCTGTTGACTATATCCTCGTTTAAAATTTTGCAAGTCAAATGAAGACCGCTTTAATTTCCTCATCAATTTTCCAAGGAAATGACTAATTCATCACTGCACTGGAATAGAATGGTTGACACCGCGAATAATGCGAAACAGATGGCTGACTTCTTTAAAAATATTGTAAATATTTACCTATGAATGTAGATTGGAACTGGATTCTTGTGGATGTGAATCATTTTTTAGTTTTGCTTCTTCATAAATTGTGTGACTCCTTTGCAATTTTCAATTTGGCTAAAATATAATTTGGCTTAGATCTGCCACTGGTTTTGAGAGGACTGTGAGTACTCATATCTACTGAACCCCTGCACCAATGAGCATTTGCTTTGTGCGAATGATAGTCAATGAAGGATAAGATATCTAAAATGAATTAAAAATGAATATTATTCATTAACTGTTTAATTGCTTAGAATATACGGATAGTTTTCGTTTAAGAAAAGTTTGCTCGAATCCCAAACTATTTACTTAGGTTAGCTTCACAAATGGCAAACTAGTCTGTGTCTGTAAATACTTTTACTGCTGTTTTCTAAAGTTATAGAAACTTCAAACGTTTTCCCGCAGGAGATAAACGAAAAGTTAAGTATCTCTACGCAATCTATGCAAGAAGGCATAATTAAATTTACCAGGTCTGTAAATGTTTGTAAATAGTCTGTATTTTGTGAGCCGCCTATGAAACGTTCCTCTTCGGATAAATATTCGCATAACCCAGGAAAGAATGCCGTATTGATATGCTCGGAGGTTTCCATCAGTAAGTACCCCGATTACAGGACTACCATAATTCATCTACAATTATAGTCATTATTAGTTAGGGTTTTAGAATTATCAGAAAGTAGACTTATCTGTTTGTTCTCAGAGGCAATCTAAATAGACCTACAATAGGATATTCGCTTAATGGTTCAAATTTTTCCGTTGAGCAAAAATAATTCCGTAAATCTAACGGAAACTCTACATTGTCTTCTTCAGGACACTGTGTTGGGCTAAATTCGTAAGATTTCAGCTTATTATCCTTAGGTACCCATCCTATAGCCGTTCTACGTTCATCGTCCGGATCATTATTTTGGTTATTGTCTAATATTGGTATTGCCGACTCGTGCATACAAATTGGATGCGTACCTGCATCTTCTGCAAAATTTATTGGATATTTTAGTTGCAGCAAGGCTATGTCGTTATCCGTTAGCCTGAAAAATGAAAATGTCCAAGAATTGACTCTTGTATGTAATAAATAGAATATTTCGATTGTTATGTTAACAGTTTCATTACTTTTCGTCTGAAGGTTTCGTTTTGAATGGAAAATCTGGATGGGTAATGATATATTTTATTTCGTAACTATCGCACGAGTCAAATTTGGATCTATCAGGCATCATCATACATACTGTGAGTTGCAGAGGACTAATCTTTTTCATATTCGGATTAATATCAAGATGATTTTTTGCAGGGTCATATTGGTAGACACATTCAGCACTTTAGGCAGAAAAGAAAGTTTACTCATTTAAAAATTGGTTTACAGATAAAAATGAAAATACTACATTATACTATTAGGTCGATTCACCTGGTGAGAATCATGCGATCATTAATGAGTGTCCCGCTGCAGTCATAGCTGCCATCGCTTTCAGTTATTCTTCGATAGTCATTGTCTTTTCCAATTTTCACCTTTATGTAAACGAGCCAAGGATATCTGACATTATCTACAGAGTGATATGTAACATTTTCTCCAAAAGCTATTCGAACTAGCTTCTCCGATTCGAGGGTGGAATTTCCACAAGCTGCGATAACATAAGTTACTCTTAATTTTAAAGCCCAAGAAATGTGTTTTCACTTGGTTTATTGCATAAGAAAAATAAAACACTGGATATTATGACAAAAGTATCGTAAGAAACAAGTTTTGTTCAGAATAGGGGCAGAAATGTATTGCATTACATTTTGATGATTGATAATATGAAACTGGGACAAAACAGCTATCACTGACCAAGGACTATATAGGGGGAAGGTTGGAAATTGATCCAAAATACATAATTGATTGTTGAGATACCAAATAACTTACCACAATTGTTGTCTATAATTCTACCAAAGGAACTAATACCGAACCATGGCGGTGGTGATGGCGGCGACTTTTTAACTGTTGGACCTTAATTTGAAAAGGATATCGATTTACTAATATGTTTTAAAGAATTGCCCAGACTTATTTCCCAAATAAATGGTTTTCAATGTAATATACCTCTATTTGAACATGATTGGGATTCTTGTAAGAGCCAATTCAAAGCGACAAGTAGCAAAATAAAATTTGCAATTTTCTTCATGTGAAATCCTTCTTTATGATTAGGATGAAAAATAGTAATCATAGAGAAAAACAATTACGAACAAATAAGGAAGAAATTGATTCTCCAATAACTTCCGTGATAATTCGTAATAAAATCTTGTACACTCATCATATGTGACCGTGTAAAAGTATTTTTATTCGTACCTCGCATATACCTCAACTCAACTAACTATATAGGAAAACTTAGTAACATTAGAACATGATATAACCAATTTATAGGAATTTGATATTTCATAGATATCGCATTTATTGACACGATTCATCAGTTCATTCCCTGAAAACATAAAGTTTTTGGTATCAATGTGCAGTCCATATAAACTGTATAATAATGTACTTACATTAACGATCGCCCTATAGTCACCATCATACGAAAGTTGCACTTTCCCAGTTTCCCACTACCGACACAGTAAAGTATAGGTACATTATGACACTGAATATATATTAAGACTCTAACAAAATCCTCGCCGAGATCCGAGAAAATGAGATTTTTTCTCACCATACTAAAACAACTCACGTTTTGTTTGTTGCGATTTTGTTATTATTAGGCCATTTTGACTCATTTTTTCACGCGAATTATTTATATCATATTTCAGCCCTTTACGTAACTCAGTTAGTACGTGCTCAGTAAATGATGTACACAAGTTGAACGAACCAAGTAGGAAAGATATCATTTTTGGTAATAATTAATTTTAATGTATTTTGTGTTATGTACAATGTATTTATTTAATGTATTTTGTAATTTAATAATTTGTAATTTAATGTATTTTGTGTTATGTATATTTTGTGTTATGTCCTCAATTCAAGTGAACAATAATGTACAAAAGTGTATTATCCTAAATAACTTCAATCATGTTGGTACACCCCTCCTTTTGCACCAATGGGCTTCATATGCCTCGGAGTAAAATTCAATCCAATCAAGAAAGACTAAAAAACAAAAAATACTTCACGATATATCTTCCATCTAGGTATATCTCCCGGGCAGACAGAAATTAGTTAAGTATCGGGGATATTTACTCACATGTGGTACGGGTGTAAAATGTAATCAAGTCATAAGGTTTTGGCTTTTGGTGTCTCTTATCGACCCCGTACGAGACCACTCCGATTTGGACTTTACGCTCGCTTGATAAATCCATAAATAGGGGACCTAGAGTAAATTAAATATGATTTATTATTACTGTCCTACATTTGAAGTCATTAAATAGGGAAAGAACAATTTTACCTCCCGAATCACCCTACAAATATTAAAATAAATCGGTTGGTTAACAATTTTACTGACAAGCTTATCATACTTGTCATAATGACCTCTTTAATTAAATTCGGAATATATGCCCAATTATATGTGTAAAAAATTAGTTTCAAGTTTTTTTTACCTGCCCAGCTCCGCTGAGACCAGTGTCATCAGCACATAAAAAATGTTCAGCGTAGCCTATCGAATGATATGTCTTGCACCTTTCAACAGTATGTAAAGGAACTTCTAATTTCTGAGCTTCGTCAGCGAAGGCTGGCGGTTTCTTGTTACCGCTCGTGATCGGTGGATCTCTGTGGATTATTCCCCATCCTGAATTACAAATGAGTGTAGGAAGTAAATAATAAAAAATTGATGCATTTCTACGAAAGAATTCTCATTGCAAAACTAATCGTAGATTATTAGATTTTAAAAGTACAAACCAGCTACAGTGGCTTTCCGTCCTTCATAGATATCTATAGTGTCACTCCGTCGCGGTAGGCATATAGGATTGTACATAGGGTCCTTTAAATCTAATCTTTCTGGGAGGAGAAGCAAAGCTATATCATAAGCATTTTCATCTTTTCTGCTGCAATAAACATAGAAAGGTAATATTAAAGTTAATCCTGGTAAGCACCTAGTAGTAGTAATTTATGTAGGAAATTACGTGTTAACCGTTTGATATTTACTTTGGTGGTACAGTAAGGTAGCCTGCATGAACTTGGATATATTCTATTTGGAGCGTTTTTAATCCCCTTGGTGGATTATGGTTCTCGCTGCAGAAAAGTATGAAGTACATAGCAGGGAATCATTAGGTAAGTAAAAAGTATGCTAAATATGACAAGTTCTCTATTAACACTTGGTACTGAAATATAAAAAAACATTTCATACTTCTTCGGGTCATGTGTGTGAAGAAAAGCAAAGACTCTGCTAGCTTCAATAACCGTCCGCACACCCTTTTTCGGTTCCCGTGTTACACAATGTGCGGCTGAATTGTGTAATAAAAGTTATTTAGCAGTAGTCAAAATTCAAAACCATTTTGTGATAAAACTTTCAAAGATAAACTGATTTTTTCAGATAAGAAATTGCTAAAAATGTTAACCTGTCAGCAATAGACGATCATTTATAATCTGAAAACAAATGTACATAAAAAAACAAAAGTGACAGGGTTAAGTTTGATAAGTTGATCATGATAGTGTGATGAATCTCTCTATATAAAGTTGAATGAGAGTTTGTGATTCAATGAGTATCGAATTCGTGTTAATACGCAAATTCTATAAATAGTTTCGAGGCTACAGCTAGTATTTTAGTATTTAAAATTCGTCCAATCGCTAGGATATTTTAGGAACCCATCGAGTTTCGTCACATGATCACATAGTGCTTCTTCAAACCCTCTGATACATAATACATATTTCCTTTAACAAAAGTTTTAAAATTACTAATTTAACAAAGTGCAACTGATATCTCTTCAAAATTACTTACACTAGCTCCGCAACTGGAGCCTGTTCCCTTATTTTGTTCCCCTTGTATGAAAAGCCACACAAGCCACTGAAACAAAAAATGTATTCATTAATAAAGGAATCTTATCTTACGGTTGTTATCAAATTCAAATTAATTTTGTATTGGGAAATGTAATAATTTACAGGAAATTCGTAGGGTTCTGTTTCTTGTCCACCAACGACCTTTGGTTTTGCTGCAGACGAATTCGTGCGTCCACACTCTTAGGCAAATCAAGAAATGAAAATTACTCCTTCTTATAGAATAAATATTTTGATCCATCAGGTGTAGATTGTAAAGTTAGAAAATAATAGATAGTCATTTTCCTGAATCGAACCAAAGAACTTTCGATATCCGGTCTACTCATCACACCAAGTCGTCATCCCACCATACAATTGTAAATTTTAAACTTTACAACCTACACCTGATGGCTCGAAATATTTATTCTAACAATTATAGTACATTCTTATAATTTTTCATTGAAAACAATTGGCCGTTTTAAATGATCCCCGATTTCATATTACCACAGCTATTTAAAATATTAATCGTTTCATCGATTGGAGGAGGTTCTTCATAGCCTATAAAAGGTCTGATTACGAACTTGGCTTTCTCCGGTTCCTGACACCAATGAGCACCTTCCCTTTTCGTGTGGTAGTCAATGAAAGATTGAATAGCTGTGTGAAAACAAACATCCCTACACTACATATATAGAGTCTTAATGTATAAGTAACAGCGTTGATTAACAAGCATTTACTACAGATGGACAGTTAATTTGCAGCTGAAATAAAATAATAATGAAATTGGATGATATACGTTTACTGGCGATCTTAGAAAATAAGCCGTAACGGATATGTTGGTCTATACGATCTTGATTTTGAGCGATACTGAGATTTCCACTTAAGTGGGGGACTATCCATGAGAGAACTCCTAGCAAGAATGCTCTGTTACTCTTTGTTTTGGTAACTAATGAGCTTCCTGCATCCATCTAAAATCCATTAATATAGGTTCATTTAATTATCTAACTAAATTGTAACATGATATAATTAGATATGTAAATCATATGGTCGAGATGATTGTTAATATAGATCACTTAAAGAATGATATTAAAAGAAATATTAATGTAATTAATGAGTAGGCAAACTTGGTAAGTGCTTTTAAATTGGGTTCTGTGACTACTTCTCAATTAATTTTTTGACAGAAAGGTAAGGGTAAGGAAACTGTTCGTTTAGATAACTTATAAAGTGAAAAAATTAGCATATTTGTATAACGCAGGTGGAAAATTGGGCTTACGTAATCCAGTGGGTGATGGGAACACAAATAATTGGGAAGCATTACACCCTCTTTGTATGTGTCTTCACATTTGTCGTAAATAGCACCAACTTTAACTTCATGGAGTTTGTCGATATTTTCGTTTGATCTAAACACATATCTAGGTCTGGAGAACCAACCGTTGACAAATGTGTAAATGAAATTGTAATCTCGAATTAAATTTGGCGTGGGCAAGCAAATTGGGTTAAAAGCAGGAAAGCCTCCAAATTTTAATCTGTTTTTCAGTCTCAGTAGTACGATGTCGAAATCGTTGTCCCTGGAGGATAACAATAATTTGGATTTTGTCAGCTTATTTTACATAGGATTTATTAAGGACCTATATTATTGTTATAGAGTTACTTAACAATGCATTACTCTGCTGAAACGAAATTTCTAGTGGCATAATTCGTTTGAGCGTGATAATATATTTTGTCAATGATAAGATGTCTCTGGAGGACTCCTTTTGTTTTGAAAGTTAAGTTGGTGTAGGCATAAATCTCTGAAGGCTTAATTTCTCTTGATTTTTTAATCCACATCTCGAAAGATAATTGCTTGGACAAAGGAGAATCTTCATCTGGGTAATAGTTTAAAATGCAACCGGAAGAAGTCAGAATAAATAAGTCATTAATAATTGTTCCGACACAGTCGTGATGACCTTCCCTTTCTGCCCAAGTCCAATTTCTTCCCCGGAGGGGCTTATCTAG
>JABASH010001770.1:0-23843 GCA_019776445.1 Tomocerus maximus | reverse complement strand
AACCAATTTTGTCCAATTTAGTCCATGGACAAAATTAATTTCTTCCAGGACAAAAATGGACAAAATTAATTTCATCCAGGATAAAACTACTTTTGACTTTCATCCACCGCAACCCTGATCCTAACATAATCTGACATACCGAACAAACAATAATATTATACCAAATCCAATCCTCTCTATATACAGAGTGAACAACATGCTTCTTCATAAGATCAATCAAGCTGTTTACTTACTGTTAGTTATTAAATGTATTGTTTGTTTACCAGAAAATGTTTTGTAAAGGGGTACATTTTATTCAAATACTATTTTATAGTACAAAACTAAAGGTTCGTATACAATAGCAGGGAGGGGCTGAAAATTTATGTCAAATTTGTGAAAAGGCATAGGAACTGAGAGGCAAACTGAAACTAGGAAATTGTGTCAAGTACGATGCTTAATTGATGGTAGCAGAATTGCAGTATTATTGCAGAGTTTCAGCCGAAATGGTTTTAAGCGGTGGAGGTGTGAACATTTTTAGCTAGACTGAAGGTCAGCATTGCAACTTGCACTGGATTCATAGCGTTAGATTTGCTGGTCTATAGGTAAGCTGAGTAGATACGACCAAAGTCCATTACTGCGATGAACTGTGCCAGTACAGTGAAAACTCATTGCGAAAATTCTGCACTTGGGTACGGTTTGCAAATTAGCCGGGAAAGGAGAACACCTCACACTGGAGCATTTTGTCTTTCTCCATCTTCACGATTGACTACTTACGATCACTCATTCAATTCAGTTGTCAAGTTGTCATTCCATCGCCCACTTTTCCATTCTCTCTCCACAAAATCATTTGGCCGGTTTCCAAATCCCGAACTGCTACTTAACTGTTATATTAAGTATGCTCACTGCTACCAGTACGGCACGAGGGCCTATCGCTATTATTTATTATACAAGTTAGCTTCTTTATTAAACTGCACGGGCAAATGCACACAAAACGACATGGCATTTTCAGTGTGTGCATTCTGGTACTTCCTCCCTTTTTTATTGGAGCCACAAAAATGGTGCTGTGATATAAAGTACTATTTGAATTTCATACAGACAAACTATGTGCACTATAACAGTACACTCGATATTTTCATTATATTTTCTGGTGTAAAATTCATATTATACGGTAAATGAATCCATCCATATTCAAAGTATAAGTAGGTACCCAACTATTTTTTATCATTTCCCTTTTCGACTAGTAACAAATATTTTGTTCAGCTGTGTTTTCATTCTGGATCATAGCTTACTGTTTAGTAAGGCTGCAGAACCATTCATTTATTTTGTATATTTATTTAATAGAATTGGTAGGAAGTCGTAGTAGATTTTCTTTTACGTATAGCATACCTGGCATGGGAAATATTTCCTCGCTGAAAGAATGACTGATCTTTATTTACAAACACGTGACATTTTCTACTTTTAGAATCTTGTGTGACAAAACTGTCTCTTCAGGGCAGCTTAAGAGCTTTTTTAGGCCTGGCCAAAGAAGTTTAGCTCATCTACAGTTTTTCTTTCCATTCAATTTCTCATTTGCGAACGCTAATGTACTAACAACTACTATTTAATTCAAAGCTTTATTGTCAAGATACATAAGCTGAGGCTTTTCTCCAGTAGCAGACTTAAATACTTAAAACTGATTTAAAATTATTTATAAAAATAGTCCAAAATAGGGGTGCAGCGTGGGGAAAGTAATAATATTTAGGTAGTATAGATGGTAATACAGAGTACAATCAATATAATTATCTAGTTTAACGTATGTACATTCTAGCACCTTTGATTTGAACACATAATAACTATCAATATTCTTACGATCTAAGTGCAAACGATTCCAAGTATTTATGAAGAAGTCGTTCGTATGTGCATAGGTACATGCAGGAATAGCAATATTACATTTTGCCTAGTAGTTCTAGGACCTGTGTTACTGATGAGATAGTCAGATAGACGTTTAGGTAATAATTGTTTAATCTGCCTTAGGGTAAACATCAATGTACTTAATTTATAACATAAAGATTTGGAATGATCACATTGCCTACATTCATTCTGCGTACTACCTTAGTACCATAATAATATTTAAGGATAAAATTGTCAATGATATCGTGTATTGATTTTAAATTTGATGTCGATGTGCAGGAATATATTACAAACCCACATTCAAATATAGAGTAGACTAAAGCTCTAAATACCAGTAGGCATAGAGGCATATTCGGGGAAATGAGGACGGGCTCCCTCCCACTCCCTCTAACTTCTTTTGCGTGGTAATTGTTGGTGCAATGCAATTTAGTATTTAATTACTAATTTTTATGGCCGTATGTATTTTATGGAGCTGCACTAATTTAAAAGCAGGTTTTTATGTATTCAGGAGTGAGTTACAGACAAAAAATATCTCTACAAAGAAGGCACAGTTTACTAAAGTCGAACGTGGGTCCACAACTACTGACAGAGAGATCATTAGTACCTACTCTAGAAAACTGCACAATGAAGTCCAACAGGGAGGTTGTTCCAATAAGGGATTGAAGATAGAAATAGAGCTATCCAATGAATGTTTCCACTGTACTGAACTATCTGTATTCCTCTTTTTGCGTCATCCAGTGGAATAAAGTAATATTTTGTAGATCAGAAAAAATGTATATTTTGAGCCGTTCATTTTTCTCTACGTTTTGTTTCATAAGGGAATGGAATGCTGCAGTTTCGTTGTCAGAATTTCCACATCGACATAGTTTATTGCATTAAGTATCCGATAAAGTGTATTATTAGATGAGCACTGATGTAATATGGTTACATCACGACTCCAGTCGACATGATAAATGGTACTTACACGATTACGTCGCGTCCGTGTGCATGCATTCCACTTAAGCACATTAAGATTAGAATAACACTCTTCGGCACTTGAGTAGATATTGCATACTGGAATTCTAATCATCACCAGAGACCAGAATGATTATCTCAAGAAACTTATTTTCGGAAATATTCATATAATTAATTAAAATTAAAGATGGCATGTAAGCAGATGCTTGAGAGAAATGTTCAATAATATTAGTCTTTCAAATATTATTAGCACTGAGAGTTGAGTTGATCATAGGTAAGTAGTTTACTGCTGGTATTAGGTGTGTGAGCATCTTTTTTGTGGCACATAAAGACGAGTGGATACTTAGAAAAGTCGGTCTAGCCCCTGCCAAAGAAAATACGGCATCTACTTATCTTTTGTGTGTACTTGAGAGTGGAAGGACATAAGAGGCAGAGGCGTGTAATCGCTGGTAGATAGATATATTTATTAAATGGACAGTCGAGAGATGTGGGAATGGAAGGAGAAAAGGTAAGTAATTCATTGCATTGATGGAGGATGGATAAGGGGAAGACGAAGCCCGGGTGATATACTTACTAATATTACCGGGAGATATACTTGCTGGCATTACCGGGTGATATACTTACTAACTAACATTAACGAAGAGGAAGGAGAGAGTGCCGTGGGGAAACGTGGGCTTGCCACGACAGCATGGAAATATATATTTTAATACACATATTCACGTGTAGCAGCGACATTCTACTATTCATGTATGTATTATTGATCTTTTGTGATTAGTTTGGTCATAAATATTTTCAGGGCTCTCCCTCCTCAGCGGCTCACAATGTCCGACAGCCAGTTTCACTCTACTCAACTATTTTCCCTCTTTTCTCATCATCCATTTGCTTTGATGTGAATAGCTTTCCCATCCTCATTCCCTTTAGACGAACTCACTCACCAGCCATTTCCCTTTGCATAGTAAACTCCAATAATAGCTTACTTGTTATTGCTTCCTACCCCACTAACACTACATAATATTAACCAGACTACCTATAATATCCTCATCAAAAACCGTATGATGCCAATATTGACTAGGATGCCTATCCTGCATTTTGCCAATAACCAATGATAACTATGATGCTCTTATCTATAGCATCCTTCCACCGATACTAAGTAATTACTCACTCAGTCTTCCCACTACTATGCCTTCCTAGAAATATAAATCTGTGCCATATCTAATTTACTGTTACCCGAAACGAAACATCAACGACTTTACCTCCGCGTTATGTCATAGTGAATATACTCAAAATTATACGACTAAAACTCACTGACTTTAATATTGATGTATATGGTATTTGTATGGAACAGATTTCAGTTTCGTACATTTATACCATAAAATGCAATTCCAATTATTTATTACCAAGAGAGTATTTAAGTATAGACTTTCATCCCATTTTCAACAGTTACAGATAAATAAGTCCTCCGAGGATGTCATGCTTCCATTTCAAAGCAGTGCTTTCAAACATAAAATTATCTGATAGTATACATCAATTGAATATTTGAAACAATATTGTAAGTCATTGTACTTTAACGGGTCACAATAAATGATTTTTCTGAGTTCATATGGAAAGATAGCCCATAAAGATCCACATAAATACATCGGAACAATGCTGAATACAGTACTTAATTAGTGTTTATTGATTGGTTTGCAAAGCTTAGTGAACGTTTTCTTAAATAGTATGTGTAACGAAAATTATAAAACTACATATGGCCAAAATAATTCCAAGTTTAAAAAACCCTTAAAAAGTTTTAAAAAATTTGGAGGAGCAATGAATAAAATTGCAGCCTTTATTTATTGGTTTACGCATTCCAAATTTTCTCGAAAAATATAATTGTTTGGATGTCCTGCATTTTTGAAAGTATACATTATAATTAGTAAATAAATGGTTTAAATGTGGAACACATTGTTAAGTTATGTAATGTATCTAATTATATATTATTAAAAATATATTTATCTATTAATATAAATACTTTCAAAGATACAGAGCACCACACAGGTAGGATTGAGATTATCTTCCTTCCCAGGCCAGTGATGTTGTACGGTAAGGAATGCGTTGAATAAAAAGTAAAAACAAACTGAGAAAGGTGTTGCCCTTGCCGAATTGCGATTTCGGCGGAATTATCTGCTCATAAAGTTTGGTAGTGAGGCAAGTCTTGAGGGAATGGGATTTTGTGTTGCAGTTGAGAGTGGAACGGAGTCTGACTATGACTAGATGGTCATGCTGTAAGTATTTATCCATGGAATGGCAATTTAGGTTGTCTTGTGTACGACCATGATGATTAGGTGATGAAAAGCTGATTCCCCCTTCGCGTGGATTCGCGTACATAATGTCTGCAGTTTTGTTGTGAGGCAGGGAGTCGACGTTTGCAGATAAAGCTCCCCCATTTCATTACAAAGATCTACCTTGTTTGGCCTTAAATTGTCTGTCTTGTGATCTTGACTGTCGACAATCTAGATTGGTTGTCTAGGCTGTATGCCATGATATCCAGCACTTGGCAAAGTAATCTAAGAGTAGTCTAGTGGGCCGAGTGAGTTCTGTGAGTTGTCGTGGATGAGATGACTCTGTTCTTGCATTCCTCTCGCTGACTGTTTTGTTTCGTTTGTTTGGCTGCAGCAGCCTGACTTTCTCCTGAACAGAAATTCTTTTGATGAGACTGGTTGACTGGCGCTCGAGGTTTTATAATGAGAAAGTCAAAAGATGAGACAGAGCTATAAATTTAGGCTTTGCAACTGATACTAAATATTATGTAATAAGTCCAGGGAAAGATGCAATGAAAATTCTTTTGCAAATCAAACGGAATGAAGGAAGAAGCCATTGGTTGGGAGATCCTATATATTTACTATTATGATTATATGACTATATCGGATAGATATATATGTACTTAGTAGTACTAGTGGTATCTGTAGTTGGAGTAGCTGAAGTAGTTGGTCATATTGTTGGATACTTTGGAGAACGTTAAAAGAAGTTAGTTCACTGTCTCTGGGATAAAATGGTCTGGAATGGGACGGGACGGGTGAAAGCAGAATTTTTATTTCATGTGACGCAATGGCGTAAGAAGTCTCGTCTGCACTGTTCTGCACTACTAACTATTCTGTAGTGTAATGTCGTAGATATGTATCTCGATAGAGAGTTTTCGTTGAGATACTTTTGATAGCGGCAAGTGTTCTGTTGAGTCCCTGGAAGAGTGTTTCTCCTCTATACAAGACAATGCAGGTTAGGTTAGGAATGAAGATAGCATTGTGAGCTAAGCTGGCGAAAGTTGTGTCGTGTCGTGTACTAGCGGGACTGGCAAGGCAATAGTGGCAGGCAATGGCAATACAATAAAATTGAATGGTAGTTTTAGTCTTCTTGTAGTCATTGTGTTCTTAACTGATGTGAGCTCTGCCTCGTCCTCCCGTCTTCTCTGTCTTCGCATTTTGTTCTCCCTGACTTTCCTTCATTCTCGTATTATTATGTATTATATTATTTTGAATTTGCAAGGCTGTATAGCAACCACTAGTACGTACTCTGACTTAATGTGTGTAACAATACATATAATGTTTCTCTCTGTCTGTATTATGCATGGATGAATGTTATTAACTATGTCCCTCTCCGACTACTGATACTTATATTATCATACTTATATCAGTAAAGTGTATAGTAAGTAGGTATACAAACCAAATAGTAACTGCAATTTAAAATATATGTACCTAAGTATAGTAGTCTTCCTTAGGTACCTACTGCACACATATTATTATAATAGTATACCGCACACTAGACGACATAGCAGTATATATGCCAGAATGGAGGAGGTGGAGGGTGATGGCATTAGTAATACGTATGTATGTAGCAGTATGCACAGACAGATATACCTAGTGCCTATATGATATATTATGCAAAAGTAAATGGAAGAACGTTAGTAGCTGGAAGCAATGTTCCCCAGCTTGACTTGACTTGTTTCGCTTGTTCTCTAACTTTTATAGTGATTGTTAGTTAGTGATATTGTGTGGTAAGGATGTTTTCACTTGGTTCTCTTCTCGGTTTGCTGTAGAAAAGTACTTTTAGAGAGCGTTGCACGGTTGAGCCTTGCTGCATGACTTTCCATTGTAGTTCCGCACAAGTGTTAGATATTCATTCTCACTCTTATTCTCATTAGCGCATATATATGAGTTCCATTGAAGGACTTCCATTTCAAGGCCCATCGTTTGATTTCCCATTATTAAATAGTATTATTACTATTACCCTGTGATACGATATAATGGGATGGGATGCAACGTGACACTTATTATGCATTATGTACATCACTATGAACTAGTCTCAGTTTCATCATTCCATATCCCCTAACTATCATTACGGACTACATTAGTTATTTTATTAGGACTGCAGGGAACTGCCATTAGTTCAATGAAGGGAGCCATCTCATGTTTATGCTTCCACAAATATCACAGTAACAAAGGTATTCATCATGGCACAACCATACTGTCCGCGTGCTCCACTTATTACGATATATTATGTAGAACTAGTACACTAGCTTCGGGAAACTCATTTGCAATGTATCTGCATATTATCCAAACATATCTGCAAGCACTGCATACGTTCACTCACTCAACCCGCGGCGGCTTCATCGAACGGAAAACTGAATTGCTAAAACAATTCAATATCATATTTGCTGCCATTTATTAGTGGTCTCTTAATTTCATCGAATTTCCCCACATCCAACTACTTATTTACTAACTCTTCTGGCTCGATAGTATTTGTTGACGAAACGTCCGCGTTTACTCCAACTAAATAAATATTTTGATAAACGTTCATCTTTGGTATGTATCATTAAATAATATCAATGCGTAATTAATAAGTTGGTAGTTACAAATGAATATATTATCTGTTGCCATAAATTATGCATATTCACAGCGCAATTTATATTTTAGTTGTATTCATTACTTGGTATTTGCATTCTACTCAAATTTCCATACTCACTGTAGGCGATTTAGTATGCGCTGTGGTGGAATGGATGGAAAAGAGAAATTTATCAATAATAGTAATACATAGAGGCAAGCGAGTGAGTGTGGGTGGTTTCACTTCGTTTTGCTAACTTTGTTTGTGTTACATTTAAGTAAATGTAGGTTATAAGCTAAGTGCATACATTAGAGCTTGTACAAATAGTATATGGTTTTAGATAGACCTCCATTTACCGATAGTTCAACTCACAGTCAGTCATATCAAACAGTGAAAAGTAAACCAAAAGAATAAAAGGAACGACGTTTATTGTGTGTGCACTGCTAAATCTGCTCAATTACAATTGCAAACATAACTGACTTTTTCATTATCCAGGAGTTGCTGCAACGAAAGCCTCACAAATGCAGACCAAAATTACTCTTAATTACAACTGTCTGGCAAATGAATGAAGCCGGCTTGTTTATTTAGGCCTAAATTGTGATCAAATAAGACATCTACTGGAGCACCAACTTATAATTTCAATTACACGATACTTATCTCTTTTCTCAAGTAGAATTTTCATAGCTTTTTGATGATTTTAGTTTACACAGACATTTTAAAAAAGTCTTTAGATTGTCTGAGAACTTTTCACAGGAAGTAACTTGCTTGGGTTCTCCCCGGTACCCATTTTTCCAAAAAGGTCAATGCCACAGAATTTTGTCTATTAACCTACAATGGCTGCAATAAGCAAATTTCAATGCTAAGTCCTTTTCCGGAGAGTGAGTGTAGGGGATGGAATCAGTAGGATTTAAACTGCCCTGAAAGTTCTCTCTTCCTGTTTTTACGTAATTAGTTTTTCTACATTTTCATTTTTACCTCGCTGTATTTAGAGAGGCTTTTCAAAGTAAAATGCCAGAAAAGGTTGAGCTGCAAGCATTTTTGAACACGAATGCCAATTACTGCAATAACAACGAGTTTCGATTTTCCATTTAATTTTCCTCTCGGTTTATCACAGTTTACGATGCACACAACGTTCTTTCATATAAAAAGCACCTCCAGTAAGTAAGCATAATATTTATATAGAGCTACATAGACGGCGTATATCTATCTAGTGATAAGTAGCGTGTGCCTATAGTATACATGCCTACTTATAGACGCCATATAAAATTTGCTGGACAAATACGTGCAGCAACGAGAGTAAATAGCAGACTCAACGTAAGTTGCAAAATGGTCTAAAGTAGCATAACAAAGTATGCGAGTATGCTGCATTTGTGTATTATTATGTAGTTTGAGTGTAGTAATAGCAGCAGAGTACCTACTGAGAATAGCGATACACAATTGTATATATTATAGGCACTATCTATCTTAAGAGACATTATTGCTCTTGATTAAATTCGTAGGTAGCAATAAGACAGCGCATAGCCAGCGACTCATTAATTAATCATTATTAAGATATGCAATTTGACTGTTACAAGTGGCTATAGGAGTTGGAAATATACATTTTAATAATAGGAAGGGGCACAAGACTAATAACTACAAGGAATACTATCTGGAATTCATTAGGCTATTAATTTGCCCTGAAATTGTACATCACGCAAAGGCCAACCTCCGAATGAAATCAAACACAAGTTATTAGTCGGGACCAGAGTTCACTCTATACATACATGGCTGCATTAATCAATTATGCATGTTAAATAGTAAGAAGGTTCCTCTATTGAGTTTCTTTCCCTCTTATTGTTTCCTTTCTTATCATTACATCTTGGCGTGATATTACATTCCGAATACAAATGCCATTACCCTTCCATCCGCTCCAGAAAATTAGCCAACATCTTTTCCTTTTTACGCTTTCCTCCCGTTTTTCATTCCTTTTTCCACCAAAGCCCAACAAAGTGCTATATTTATACTTGCCAGCTTTTATATAGAGCCCTAAAGAATATCGGTCTAGTACCTCCTGGCATATGGAAGGTTCACTCTTCATTTCACCTTGTATTTGACTTTTGTTGCTGATTCCATCGATCCCGTCTGCTCTGGCTCAGCCAACTTATTAGAATACAATGAATATTTTTAACTTTTCCTTGTATTTACTCTTCAGCGCTGAGCACAAAAGTTGGTCTATCTAGTCAGTCACTAACAAGCCTACTCGGGCAAAGCTTTAATAAAACTTACACTCCATAGATCATGAATGATTGATTTCAGGAAAAAACGAATTGAGAACTGCACTAACCGTGCTGATTGAGTGAGTGAGTCGAGTGAGAGATTTTCCACTATATCTCATTTCTTAAATATTATACTGACTACAATATGGTGGAGTGGAGTTTGTCTTATATTCTAGACCTGAGATATGCACAATGAATAAAGGCAATCTATAAGTAACGCAAATTGGAATGCAGAGCGAGACTGATAATCCCACGCCAGTAATCTAAACTACTTAGGTAGGTATGCTCCTACTTGCCATCCCTATGTACTAGAATATGCATAATACTGTAGGCATTCTTATACTTGGTGCGAAATGGGATGCTATGTAGCTATTTTCTATTACACACAAAGTCCACGCATATATTATGTACATTAAGCTTTATAAATAATAGTCCACTAAACTAGGTACCTACACTTGAATCGACTCGCTGTCGATTATTTCTCACGACTCAACTCAGTTCCCATGTAAAATAATAAAAATGTATACTTAGAGTCACTGCAGAACGAACTGAGCCACGGAGTTACTAATGGAGGAGCTGCAGTTTGGTCTCTGAATTTTATGTAGTGAAATGTATACATACTTACCTATTTAAATATATACATGGAGACATTCTTAATGTGGCGAGTGGGAATGGGCAATTTATATTTATAAACTCCGTCTCTGTCTGTCTGAATTATCGTTTGTGCCGGATATATACAAACACACAGGTAGACTTAGGTACACCATAGCAAGCAGATGAATAAGTAAATGGCATAATATTAAGCCAGTCTTTATATAGACACAAAAATGTGTAGGGACAGAGAAAGGCGATGTGATAAGTTAAATTGAATCGAATCAAATTGAATTGAAAAGAAAATAAATACTTGATGGTACAAATAGGACTGCTACATACCAGTAGTAGCAGAAGCCACCTCGACAGATAAGTGGAGTTATATTTTGTGAAGTCAGTCGAAGAAGATAATATTATAGTCTGCCGTAGAAAAGTGCTCTCCACAGAATAGCTATCCTTAAAGATGCACACACACACACACACACGATGGACTATCTGTCTGTGTACTTAGTGTACCTGCCTTTGCCTGTCTAGTACATTATATGTAGTGGTACTGGACTGGAAGTGCATACAAACGAGAATAAGTCAAGACGGAATGTAGCTCAAAAGGACAAAGCAGGACTACGTTCCGTCTCATAGCGGATATTTAATGTGCAATAGCTTAACCTGCCTTCATTTAACTCCTATGTACTTGGGTTTATTATATTATTATTACCTCAGTGTGAGGACATGGGATAGGGCAGCCAAAGTAAATAGGCCTTATAATGTACTCGAGCGCATTTCTCCAAAACTCGCTATTCGGTGCATACCAACTGGGATAAATACGTTAGCTCTCCTCCCTATGCGTCAAGTACCAGCTATATCTTCATATCGTATCTATACACACGAAAGTGCAGTTCCTGGAAAGGAAATTCTGATGCATACCTTCCTATGTAGTCAGTAAATAGAGCAAGAAAAGAAAGAAATGGTTGTTACGATCCGTGCAGACAGTTTGTCCTCATGCCTCAACTTGCTATTTCTGTCATCCATTTCTCCGTATTACATAACGCAAGTTTATTCCGTGGACAATTGAACTTCCATGAATATATGACATGCCATGTGTAACTATCTTTTCAACCTATACATTTACAATGCTAATAGAATGGAAGAATGGAACACAATAAAACTAATGTACCTGTCTTGTCTCTCTCTATATACTTACTTCAATATATTATACGACACTTATATGCCTACACATACTATACCTACAGATAATATAGGTATAGTGTGTAGAGCATGGGTAGTACGATGTATGTATGTATGTGCTGATAATTCGGCGGATGGGTATATGCCAGTCTTGTGCTCCTTCCTCTACTTAGGATTGATTCACTAGAAATAGGCAGAGCACATGAACTACATATTCTTCAGGCGGGACAGGACAGGTACATGCATACCTTCGTCGTAGGGACATGGATACAACTCCGTAGACAGATACTACCCGATACTCGTAGTGCAGTGGTTTTACAATGTTTATGGAATGGCATTGTTCGCTTTGGTTGAACTCAATCAACATGGCATATTGAATTCTTCCATTGTTCCCTTATGGCCCTTATACGCTCACCTAACTTAGGTATGCCAACAGCAACACATCACTACCCGGGTTTTATAACTGCCTTCATGGTGAGTAGAAGTAGGTACCTGTCTGCCTGTAATATAGGCATTCGTATTCATTCGAGGACACTTTCCGTCAGTCCCCTTCTTATGCATAGTAGTACGCCACGCATGGAGCAGTCCAAGGCGCAATCAGCTCCATTTGACAAGTAGCTACGCCAAATCCATTTATTTACTTATTTATTTCTTATTGATTTCAGGTTCCTCTGGTGTTTCTGCTGAGGATGGCGAGGAAGACATCGGCCAAGTCAAGCCAGTCTCACCGCTGAACCCAGTTGGATGTAAAATATATTATTATGAACCACTCCATGTACTTGTGTCAAGGATGGAACTCAAACTGACTCACTCACGTGAGAATTTTTAACAACTGAAATGAAAATGGACACCACCGTAGCTGTACACAAACAAAACATTCACAATTATACAGAATCAACAGCAATCCAGAAGGAAACGATGTGTACACTCCTCACTCCTGTTATCCTTCACTACTATGTCAACCCACACGGTATTTATGTGCATGGACATCTATCACCATCCAGCAACGGAGTATATTCATGGAGTTGCACACACACGTACTCGGATGTCAATCCATTACAGAACTACATATCCGTACGTATGCCCAAATTACGCAAAAGTGAGGACACTGCAATCATGTGCCCACCGTTTTATTTTCACTAATGGATGATTCTGAATAGCTAATCGTACTTTTAGCCTCGCTATGGCAGTATAGCTCCGAAATTCTTTAAGGCTCTAGTTAACAAATATTTGGAAATGAAAACAAGTTACGGATTGCTAACAATTAACGCTATGTTGTTAACTTGGTTAGCCTCACCGTGTCATTAGATGGAATACCTAAACTTCAATTTGATTCATAGTTTCATATAAATAGGTAGTCCTGTATTGAAATCATTGAATCAATTGAGTAAAGTCGCTCATTATAATCGATATACACTTCCGTTTATTACGTTTCTCTATCGCCCACCATAAGCATTTAAATTATTGATATTGGGCTGCTAGTGCCGTACCCAAAAGTCACTTGATAGGCATGTTTGATTACTGAGGTATTTGTTCAATATCAGAGAACATCCATATTTCAAAATCGAAACTCTAACTGTTTTCGGATCTGATTTATTTCTGATTGGCTTCCATCATGCAAATGTCTGTTCTTTCTGTAAATGTTAGAATTAAATTTCATATAAGAATCAATCAGCAGAAAGCATAATAATCTTTGAAATATGTATCAACTCACCACAGAATATCTGTTCTCAATAAGCCTGACATTTACAGTGTAACAGTAACTATTACCTATGATATTACAGTTCTTAATTAAATTTCAAACCCCAAATTTATACATTTTACCACATGTTCTATTTTCTGGTTTTCTATTTATCTTCAGTATGCCATATATGAAGTAAAGGTGGACACCGTTGTAACGATTTAGCTGAAATGTCAAGTTCCTTTTATGTCGTAAAGTGAGCGAGCGTCGCAGGAAAACAAACAAAAACTCCATCCACACTTCCGAAATGCCAAAAAAGTTCGGCAGGAGAAAGCAATAAAATTGTATTTCCATTACAAAAGTAAAAATAACACAGCTCTAAAGGATTCAGAGACAATGAAACTGTCCTGTCTCCAAGAGTACCTATATACTGTTGTTTTACTTACAACTCTGTGCAGAAACAGGCAAGTTATTAGACCCGACGAGATCAAACGGAAATACTGAACTATACAAAAACCAGTACATTGTCAGAGTAAGGATTAGGTGCACAGCAGACTTGCGGCCTAACTGTAATTTTATCTGTAGTAGTCGGTTCAGGATGCCCAGGACAAACAAGCCTCATGGTATCGGGTAAAGTGAGAAATGACTATTTTTACTCGTACTTAGCTAATTACTTATTTTGTTAGATTTATAGCCAGTAGTTATGATATCTGATTATTATCACTGACATACAAATAGTATAAAATGTTAGTCAAAATGTTCAATACTATTTTACAAGGTATTTGTTTCTTTATACTAATGATGATAATTCATATACAATGACAATATTGACAAGGAAATTATTTTTGAATAATCGTTGCAGATAATATTTATAGACACTTTGCCTCTATTTACTTGATTTTTTAATTGAAATGGACAATTACACTAAAACCATTTGAAATACTTGTATGTAATAAAGCAAACTACAGATATTCGGTTTATCCGACACCATGAGACTGCCTGGGCTCCCAAACTAATCACTGCGAATGAATATACAGATAGTTTAAGCCAACAGTTTATTGTCCCTCACTCCAAGAAGTTTCATTCTTTCGTGAGTTCATCCCCTGAAAGAGACTAATAATATCAACAATAAAGTTATCATTATTATAAGGGTGAATTTGAACGAAATATGCGAAATATCCATATTCATAGATATGCGTAAATATAGGTTTATAAATTAGCTACATTGTATTCAAACGAGTAGAAACCCAATGCTAGGGAATACTATTACAACCTACATGAACGGTTAAACATACATGAATAGTAGGAGTCAATGAATTTGTCATTGCTATACTTATATACTCATATGGCCCATGATTCCCTCCCATTTTCCCAGAAAAACTGCGTACATAGAGAAATAATCATATTCCCTGTTATATGTACCCATAGTGCCCGTCAGTAATTTGTAAATTATGTTCTCTATACAAATATTAGATTTATGTAACGAATGAATCATTGTATTGTTTGGTTGTATTGACTCCACTGCGTGTAATTTTGGTACTTAATTGAGTCGTAATTGTAAGTATTAGAATGAGAAATGAAATATGATGTAAGTTCATTACATGGGGCATAATATATGTTATGATGATATGATGTAATAAATGTAAACAAATATGTGCGATCTTATTATACAAAACCACGCGACTTTTCAATTGAAGAATTATCATAATATCGCATAGAACATTGACATATACAATAACAGGATACTTCTACTGTACATTATCATGAAACCATAATCTACTAAAAGAGAAAGTCAATATTGCTCTAAGTATCCTCACTATCGTTTAAATATAATTGTACAGGAATCCTAAAACCTAACCTTCACTCAGCATCAAAGCTGTGTCTAGCTGCTCTGCACATTACTATTAAGGATTGTAATGGGGCAAGTATTAAAATTTGGGAGGTGTCAGGAAGTAATCGGTTTAGGAACAACTCGTAAGTAATAGGTATGTAGATGGACTTTGCTATTCTATTTCTCTGCCGTTCCAGAACCGATAAATTGTCATAACTTTTATTTTACATATTATTACATACATACATATACGTATTTTATTTTTTAAAAGAAGTGACAAGAATCGACTTTTCAAAATACTAATTTATTCATCAGTAGGAATTTTTTAAGTAAATAATTAGCGTACTTTCTTCTAAGACATGTAAACTTCAGTTTTCGTACGACGTAATTTGAATGGCTGTGGTTGTACAGATAGTAGTTCTCGAGATATTTGATAACGCAAAATTGTTTTCTGTATGTTCCGTGGTGTATGGCAAACTGAAAAGGATGTTTATATCAATTTGTTTGAATTTTAATGTCCGCTTTGACACAATGGGAAAGTACTATATTGAAGAATTTAATTATGGCTATTGCTATATGTTTGTAAATATTTAAATATGACAGTTAATACACAATTTTCTTGTTATTGCACACAGTGCATTGGAGTAAGTGCTGCACAATGAAATGTTGAGACACGGCTATTATTATATCATAGCATCGTGTAATTTTACTTCGCTCGAGTTTAGTATAGAGAGAGCATTCTTAAGTGCATGTCATATATTTAGTAGTTAGGTTGGCTACTGCATGCTCCATAAAATGCCAGTGTACGTAATTCCGGTAAGTACACTAAAACTGCATATTGTTACAATGAAGGTACTTCGTATTGTACAAACATAGGAATAGCAAATGTACAATAATATAAATGCAGTATAAACATTATCTCTGCATTGTCATAGTCATAGTCCACATGTGCATTTTAATAAAATGACAAGACTTATTGCTAATGTTTCACACAAAAGATAGTCTCACAAACCATTTTATTACATTTTGCAAAGAAAGGTATTGTCAACAAAGCCAAGCAGAGACAAGATAAGTGCATAGAGTATAATATAAGTAGGCGGTGTTATGAGGAAGACCATGCTTTATCCCTATCACCCACTGACCACCGCCCGACCAACTCACCAACCCATCCTTCCTACTGCTACTTAGAGACGGACAGACAGCCCAGCCACATCCGCTTGGCGGAGTGCGCGATCGCACAGGACTTATCAATGTGTACTTCCACTGCCAGTTCGAATCTTGGCTGGGTGATATGGCCGAGGGCTGTTTAAGGCGAGTGTCTGAGTTGTAAAAGTAGTTGAGGACAAGAGTCAAAACGTGGATTAGCATTTACAAGGGCGATCTTGCGTGTACTTCGTAGAGGTACTTTGATTTACCTAGGTCATTGCTGGGTTTGTAGTTTGTACAGTTTGTAGACGCCCAAAAGTCCCACAAAGATGACTCGTAAGGATAGCCTTGGGCTTTTCGGGCATTAATTAAAAGCAATGCCAGTGTTGAGGGAGTTGGAAATGGACCCGTGATGTGGCCTGAGCCCAGTACCATCACTTTGTAGTGAGACAATACACCCCATGTAGAATACATTGGACAGACAATAATATTATTGGCATGCTGCACAAGTCTATTTGACGCGATAGGTTAGGCGAAAATCCATTTGGCAGGGCCACACTCTCGTCCATTCATAAAGTCCGCCAATGAGGCATGACTTTTGTTGGAGTCGTAAATATCTTTCTTTCCAACTCAATCCCATGTAAAATTGATTTTTTCAAAGCATTTTTCATTTGTCCGCACGGTCCCTATAAGCGAGGAGCTAAGTTGCGCCAGTTGCAGACGGAACGGGAACTGGACCACACTTACCTGTTGTGTCCATTCTTATTACATTTCATTTCTTAAGTGTGTAATGATCCGTGATAATAAACAAAACAATATCATTTTCTTGAACATTACTTTGGGTCATCGATAAAAGTATTTCTTGTTTCCTTAACTTTTGGACTACCATCGGGACTCAATTGGCTTTACATTCGGTATTTGGGTAAAGTATGTCATCTTATTTCAAGACCTAAAGGTTAGCCCCCAATTAAGGGCGCTGTCTAGTAGGGGACAAATGGGACCCCTATAATATGTCAGTTGATGTCAGTAATACTCGCCCAATGTATGGAATTTTGTACAAATTAAGTGTTGCTTTTGAAATGCGAGCGCAGCTTTGACACATGATAATGGAGAACAGTTTCGCCGGCATTGATCTAAACAGTGCCATGCCAGAGATGGGCTCTGATATTATGTATCTGTACTGTATGCATGTGTGTACCTATTGGTATTACTAATTCTCAGTTTGCATAGCATCGAGGCCTATCATCTATCAATAGGGTGCCATCCACCGTCATCAACCATATTATAACATTTTACAAGTCGTAAGGTGGTTATTTGCTGGTTGCATAATATTTGAGCATTCTACATCCCACTCTTCATAGTGTAAGTTGTATAAATAAGTCAACCACTTATGGACATTACCTAAACAGGGCGAACTCGCTGTTTGTCTAGGTGGATGAGATTCCAGTCTCCCAATGGAAATAAAAATTACTCTATTTGTATGTACCTACGCTAAAGTTGCAATTTAAAAGAATTCACAAGTACGTATGAATAGAGTATAAACAGAAAATGCAAGACAGCGAGTTAGACTTAAACGGCCATTTGGTAGAGATAGATACTACCATGGTCGTTTGGCAAGCAGCTTTCTAAATGTCCCATATTATGGTTATCACTAATTTAGATTGACCTTCAGTCTTTATGTAGATACAAAATGTTACTGGTTACTCTACAGCGGAAATTTAGCATTTAATTCGCTAACAGTTATTGCAACATTGTAAGTGTTAACATTTTCATGAAAGGATTTTAGGGGCTGTATCGTGGATTCGACTGTCAATTGGGGCATGATGAATTAAACAGGTAAAAGTTTTCTTCATTTGCTTGATACATTATTCATACCTAATGCCAAACAGTTCAAACATCTTTCTATAGTAGGCAGAATTTAAGTTTAAATTTTCCCAAAAGTAGGGCCGTAATATCGTTTATTTCAATATAATAAATATACTCAACAGCCTCGATATTGGCATCCTTGACACAAATACAGACACTGCAAATAATTCTAGCTGTTAAGATTATTTTGTGATAAGTTTTCTGAATGTAAATTGATGAATGACAATCTTTAGCTAACAATTTCGGAATGATATCATCAAAAATACTAATTGGTTGGATGCCAGTTGTATCGGGAGGTATTGCTACTGGAAGGTATTATATTAGGGGAGGTATTGAAATTCTGGAGGTTTAGAATGTACGCGAAATATTTACTGACCGTCAGTTTGCCATGGCATCTCCACCTCCCGATTATCATGAGGAAATGCTAAGCATATCAACGAATTTGAAAAAGGAGATCTTATTAATTGTGACTTGCAAATACCTTAAAATAATCCCACATTGTGGAATACAAACTAGAGAAAGTTTAAATTTTATTCATTTTGTGCTTTGGTTGATTGCATGAGTGGTTGATTGCTGTGCTAAGCCCCGATGAACTGCGACCGGCGACCACACGTTTGTGGCCTCATTTTCCAATTTTGATTCTACCATTTCTCTATTCTCCCTCCATTTCAAACAATAAAGCGAACAGTTAAGGAAATGTACTACAAAGTCGATGATGTACAGGTATCGATTTTGCTGTTAATTGCATGCAGATTTCATTTGTACTTGCCGAAATGACTTTCACCTTGTAGTATAGTATATAGTAGTACGTGGTGGTATTTACCTACGTACTACAGATACACTACACTATTATGGGCTGTTTACGATTATAATAGTTCATGGCATTAGTAAAAATTAATTTTACGACAAGCTGATTTCACCTTTCATGATGTTGATTGCTTGGGGAGGGGGAGAAACAGTTGTCCTCACGTACACCCGAAAATCGTAAAAAATATTGCATAAATACATATTCAGATTCGAATATGGAGATATGCTTAATCCACTACTCTATACATTCATAGTATATTTCAATTTATTTCAATTTAGAACATTCGTACAAAAGTAAAATTACATATACTAATATAATATGCACTTTGTCATAAAAAATAAATTATAGCTAATCCCACAGTTAACGAAGCCCCAAAATGGAAATGTACTAGAACTCCCTACTGACTGTGCCCAAGGGCTTGTGTGGACACTGCACTCTACAGTCAAAGACACATGGAATCACTGTATTGCTTAATAGCATAATGCAAGTTAATAATTATCGTACTGTAGCGTAATATTTCATGATTATGATATGCTTACCTAGATACCGTAAAAGATTAAATTTTCAACCAATTAGCGCACAGATATATAAACAATGTACGAGGACAATTTTTAACTCGCCTAATGCATAATTTGCATAAAGTGTGGTCCTGTGGTCTGTCTCATCCGTATTTGCACATGCAATTTGAGGAACAGTGCTAAAGTATTTTATATTGGTTCTTAAGATACTACCTGATTTGTATTGAGTTGTTATTGCAGGATTGAAAGCGTGGCATCTATTTCTTGACACAATAAAGGATGTGGTACCATAAGAAATAAAATATTGTTTGTTGAACGTCATGCCTTTGAAATCTAAAACTGTTACAGCTGAGTAGCATCATTTATGCCGATAAACGGAGTATTATGCATCACATTGTGTATCTTCAGTCTCGAGTGAGTAACTAGTAACTACGTAGCTTATTATGTCGAATAGAGGCATTATTGGCAGTGCATTTTGTACATAATTGTGGGATGTAATTTAATTTTAGAGCCTATTCGAGCAGAATGCATTCATACATGCTACAAATATAATGCCTATTAGGTAGTATGGAGTAGGAACTAAAAGGGTACAATGAGTCTATTATATGTCAGCTATTTCGTATACACACACTACATTTGATACCGTTTGTTCATAAGCAAAGCTTTGGGAATAAGTAGAAGATTGCCTTAATGTGGTTGTGTGCTGGTATGTGACCTAGAGATACGTACTTGGATATAAAGTGTATAGGTAACTGTTTAGAAATAGTACATAGAGTGAAGGAAAGCGGCAAAAAATAATCCCACCTCTCATTACCAACCGAGTGGGTAATGACAAGATTGCATGCCAAAACCAACAACTCCTCATTTCAGCTTCAGTCCAGCGTTATTCAACCTGTGCACGAGACGAAATGATGCGATACGACACTCAAGTTCTCTCTACCGTTAAAAATTACCTGTGCACTGTAGTAATACGTGGGGCGCATTAACGATATTAGTATACTAAATACACCTAGGCATACACCTATAGGAATATAAACTAGGCATGTACTAAGTAAGTGTACCAATTGGGCAATTTCATACTGTGACACACATCATTGTTACTTTGTAGCTAAATGTTCGCAGTAATAATACACAACACAAAAATATTTAATACTAACACGATAAGCCTTGACCCGCGCTTAAAGCAAACCACAATATTGCCAAAGAGCCTAACAAGATGTTCATAGCACTTCTTCGCAGTAGAAACAACTGCTAAATGTCTGAAATGAAGTTTCTGCTTAAAACTTTGACTTGGAGTTCAAGCGTTCTAAAATATGGTAAATAGATAGAGCCAAGTATAAACATTCCACAGATATTCCGGAATATTGTTCCGTGACTTTGATAGGGCAACTTCTTCGTTTTATTCACGCAAATATTGGTTTTTCAGAGGAAGACACTTAAGACTGGCTACCTGCTCTCATATAAATTTCTCTGGAATGCATTCACCTTGACCCTCGAATCGTTCTCAGGATATCTTTCTCGGGTAGATATAAAATCAGTAGAGAATTCTTTGATGGGGTGTGTGCGTGATAATTCGGCAACGTTGCCAGACGGGTTCCGAGACAATTGTGCCAAAGGTCGAAAATGCCAAGGAATTATGACCAATTGTGCCAAGGGGTTTTGATAACTGCCAAAACCCTTAGTTTTAAAGCAATAATACGCTTCTACAAAAAGGTTTGTTTTCTAATTTTCGTCTTACTTGATCTGATCTGCGAAATGCGTAACGAATTTGGTAAATTGTAAGCTCGTAGCGTCTTATCATTGATCAGTTGGGCATTAAGTGAGCTTGTTTTCCAATATTTGTATTACAATGTGTAATGAGTATTTTGTCACAAGTTCGGAAATAGAAACAAGTCGAAAATGACTTAACTCACCTGATTGTGCTACAGAAAAGTCCAATCAGAGGTGAATTCATTCTTCAAAGAAAGTTTGTTGCTCCGATAAATAAATCTTTCAGTTTTCTGTCAGAGTCGAGCAAGGCTATAAGTAAGCCAAAAAAAACGACTGAGTCGACCGAGCCGACGAATGCACAAATCGGTTGAGTAATGCCACACAACCAACGCATAGCAAATTGCAAAGCATACCATAGGGAAGTAAAAGAATAGACAGGAGAAAAAGGAAGCTATTTAAGGCAAGACAAAAATGTAGCACAGCACACCGTTTTATAAAGTATGTAGCTAAATAGCATCCGAAAATAACATCTGCCATATTACGGTAGTTGCTGTTTCTGCATGTGTGCAGTTTAGCCGCGTGTAGCCAGCATTTAACAATGTAGAGGTCCATACCGTAAAGCATCAATGAGCACCATGTCTGTTCCCTATCAATTAAATGCTGTAACAGATTGAGTCGAGTAGGATATAACCATATACATCCTTGTTCAATAAAGCGAAAGTACGTAAATACCAGTGAGTGTAAATGGCAAGCTTTGGTTACATAAATAGTTATTTTCTAATGGGGCATTTACGGTGCATGAGAGCTAAATATTCTATCCGGGAGGTATAGTACTGAAACTAAGAAATGCTTCTATTTGCCGTGTTTTATTGCATTGCTTCTCTCTCTTATCACCACATAGACTATTTCAGAGGCCGAGTTGAGTTGAGTTAAGAGCAAGGATAGAGAAGAAAAAGCTCAACTTCCATGCCAGTAAGTAACTGAAGACGCATTTATTACGTTTTAAGGTTACGTAGGTATGCATGTTACACATATTCGACTATATTATTATATATATTAGCTGCATGCAGTTTGGATGTATACTTAAGCTACTGTGCACCGACAAGACAAATATTAGCCTCAGAAAGTGGAGTCTAAATGTGTCCTGTGCTTTTATGCATTAGTGACTGGGAGTATTTACGAGTACAACAGATAGCTAGCCAAAATAATATGTAGAGACATGAGGCAAGGAAGACAGAGGAAACGCCATTTAGTTAATAGATAGAACAAGAGTACAATGTGCTTACTCTTCTCAGAATGCATCTCGATCCGTTTTCCTCGTATCTTGGGAACACAACTACTTTCATGTTGCATTTGCACAATGCGTAGGCTGCTTACGCACTCTGCGTCTGTAATTTACAGAAATGGTAGGCGAAGAGAAGGAAAGTTAGAAAAGTTAGTGCGGTATGTACACAAGACTATTATTTGTCTCGGCTTTGTCTCTGTGCCTCTCCCATCTCCAGTAATCTCTGCCCTCGACTACCTTTTCCTCCTCTGTCCCCTCTTCCTCTAATGATATCACTCTTCTCTGCTCTCTATAAATACACACACAGTGCAATGAAATTCCACCTCGTTTTTATAATATCGCACTAAGTTTATATATAAACATTGCAACTTGTCTCCCTCTGCGTGAAAATGTAACAGTCCAATAATATTATAATGTCTTTCTGTGGCTGCCGCGGATCACAGCCAACGCACCATCTTTCTAAACGTATTTATCTACGGCTTTGCACATAAAAACCGTCAAGGCAACGTTTCAATATTTTCAATCCAGAATATTATATCATACTAGATAGTACCTACTTCATTTCCAACATTTCTCTCGTCCCCAACCTTCGATTACGTACACGACAAAAAAGTTACGACAAATTACATTCCATTCCATATAAGTAGTAATGACGAAGAAAGTTTATAAATGTTTGCATAAACATGCAATACAGTCCACTAACGTGCAACAACTACATTTTGTTGTAATTACAGACAATCAATTTTTAAATACGGCTTCCACCACACGACATAAATGCGTAATTCATGCTTATTTTTCATGAAATGGCAAAGTAGTGTAAGTAAGGCTGGTATGTTATTGCATCACGAAGATACCTATTATTATTGTGTTAGGCCGAATAAAAGACATTTCAAAACAACTAGGTATTTATAATTACTTAACTTTCTTTAAGTCAAATACTATCACAAAATTTAATTGCAGTCAAAGTTGCTTAGAGAGGATTTTTAAATTCCGTCTATGATAAACTGATTCAACATCGATAACTTAGCTTAAAATGGTGGTGAACTGCAAAGTTCAAATACTCCACGTCCCTTAGTGCTGTAATGCATGGGAATGGCCAAAGGCAATTCCACTTCCTAGCATACCAACTCCTACAACCCCTCAGAGAAGATTATCATATCTTGAACTGTATGTAAGTAATTGAGTTGAATTCTCTTTGTGTTCAAGTAAATCATTATTGTGTTTTATTGCTTTTGGATTGTACCTTCGGAATCTTTGGATTTCATCTTCATATTACTAGTATTATTATTT